>WSYH01002068.1:0-52257 GCA_036426205.1 Ascaphus truei
CCCCCCCCTCTCTCTCCTCCCCCCTCCCCTGCATGTGGTGATTCATTGTTCCTGTTTCTAATATTCTTCTTTCTTTTGCCCCTGTTCAGTGGTAATTATTACCCATCTGTTGCCCCTGTCCTGGGGTAATTATCCTCTCTCTCTCTCTCTCTCCAGGTCCCCACCCATCATGCACCCATTCCTGGCCCTGTGTTCCCTCCCTGCCCTGGATTTTGCCTTTGTGCACCTCTTTGGGGTATTACTTGCCCCCCTCCTGTCCTCTCAGCGCCCCCTCCTCCTGGTCTGGCTGGTGGGTCTGGCACGGTTGGGGGTTCTGACCCTGGGTGTGCAAGCGGTCAGCGTCAGGTACAAGCTCCCTTCCTGGCTGCAGAGAGCCCATCTTCTCCTGCTCTGTGCTGTCCTTAGCTTCTTGGTCCCATCATATGTGACTCTCACTGCCCTGGTGTTACCACGTAGCAGTGCCGAGCTCCTCAATGGCTCGGGACACTGGGACGTGTTCCTCTTATGTTACCTCCTCACGGTGACCTCGGCCATCCTATTGTACCAGCTGTGTCCCCCCAGTGAGGAGGAGGAACAAGGGGCAGGGAAGGCACCTTCAGCCTCCCTGGGGCGGTTAATTGTCCTCCTGCAGCCGGACGTGGGCAGGTTCCTGTTGGTGGCAGTTTTCGTGGTGCTGTCCTCGTGGGGTGAGTTACAGGCCTCAGTGTCACCTCCTGAAGGACATGTTAATGAGCTGGACATGAGTGTCACTCACATTAATGTCACAAACATTTCACTACAGTGAAATTATGTCTGAAGTACTTATTCCCATGACCTGTTATTTATATTATTTGTTATTAATATGATTACAACATGTATTACTACTGTGAAGCGCTATGTATATTTATGGCACTATATAAATAAAGACATACAATACAATACAGTATATACAGCATTTCCAACGAAAAAGAACCTTTATAGGAATTTTCCCTATGAAGAGTACAAATGGATGATGAAGATGATCTAAACCATATTTCAGACCATTGAGTATCACAAATTGTATGTCCCATATCTCTTTCGCAAACTGAAAAATACTTAGGTTCTATGTTACTATAGATGTGAATAAGTATATTGTAAATCGATGATATGAGACCTGAAGTAGATGTAGAAAGAGTAATGATATCCTCGAAAAGTGTAGTTTCTTATACTGCAGCTTTCTTAATATTAGGTTGTGATATCCAACATCTAATTTTTAAGCATTGAAATCTACTATTTTCTTCCAAATCAAAATCCGATCTGCATTGCGAAAAAGACTTAATCTGGCAATAAAAATTGGCCACTTTATGGCAACCTCCAGACTCCCATTCGTCATACAAATCTGAGACTAATGCAGGAGTAAATTCCGGATTTTGCAATATTGGAGTCAAGAGGAGAAGGAAATGAAGATAATTTAAATTTCCTGAATGTTGAGTCCCATATCCCTAGAGTATTATAGGATGTTGATATAATTCCTTAGGTATATGTTTTTTAGGTAACCAAATAATCTTATGTAAGGGAATTTTAGTGATGGCATTCTCTATATCTACCCATTGTTTGATACCAGCACATGCATACCAATCCCTAAGAGTTCTTAAATGGGATGCTAAATGATATTTATGCATATAAACCTAATCATCTCTTCCCTTTTTTCCAAAATAAAATGTGTTTAGCTACCCGAGGAGGTTTATGGTCCCATATAAACTGCATTATTTTGAATTGAACCGAATCTAGGATGCTTTTAGGAATATTCACAGGTAAAGCTTTAAAAAGATATAACAGTCTTGGTCAAATATTCATCTTTGTACTTATAATCCTGCCAATCCCAAAAATCTCATAAGGATGCCACTGTAGAAGATTTGGAAAGCTAGCTTTTGTGCCCGGCTTCGCCCGGGGATTGTGATATTGAATACATGTCCCTGCCCCCCCCCCCCCCCCCTGCTGGTACATCTCCCCCGCACATCTCACATCACACACAGAGACACACACACACACAGCCCCGATCCAGGCAAGGACACGCCCCTGTACCAGCACCACACTGTGATATTCCCCTCCTGTACCTGCACCACACTGTGATATTCCCCTCCTGTACCTGCACCACACTGTGATATTCCCCTCCTGTACCTGCACCACACTGTGATGTGTCCCCCCCTGTACCTGCACCACACTGTGATATTCCCCTCCTGTACCTGCACCACACTGTGATATTCCCCTCCTGTACCTGCACCACACTGTGATATTCCCCTCCTGTACCTGCACCACACTGTGATGTGTCCCCCCCTGTACCTGCACCACACTGTGATGTGTCCCCCCTGTACCTGCACCACACTGTGATTCCCTCCCCGTGTACCAACACCACACTGTGATATTCCCCCCCCCCCCTCCTCACTCTGCTGCGCACCAGTCACAGGTCTACCGGCTGCCTCCTGCCCACCACACGCAGACCCGGCGCAGCTGACATCAAGCAACGTAAAAACCCCGCTCTGCCGACGTCATACCCCTGTCTTGAATCCCCGTCATACTCGCCCTGGCTCCTCACCACTGACCTGCTGCAGTGGCTCTCCTCCTCCCGCACCGACAGCGTGTCACAGAAGCGCCAACTCCGTCATCACTGCTGGTACATCTCCCCCCGCTGCCGGCACATGTCACCCCTCCCCCCTCTGCCGGCAGATGTCCCCTCCCTCCCCCCCTGCCGGCACATGTCCCCCCCATACCACCATGCCGGCAAATTTCCTCCCCCCCCTGCCGACACATGCCCCCTCCTCCCCCCCCCCCCCCACAGGCACTTTCTCCCCCCCCTCCCCCCCCTGCCGCAATCTCCCCCACCCTTCCCCGCTGCTGGCACATCTCCCCCCCTGGAACAATCACCCACCCCCTCCCCCTGCTGGCACATCTCTCCCCCAGCCCCGCTGGCATATCTCCCCCCCCTCGCTGCACATCTCACCCCCCCCTCCCCCCCCCCCCCCCTGCCACCTCTCCCCTCCCCCCCCCCCTCCACCTCACAGCCACACAGGCACCAACACCGCCCCCTCCCTTAGTAGCCACGCCCCCCCCATGCTGTACGCCGAGTGTAACTTAGAATGTCCATAATTTTGGGAGTGAGTGACATTAAAGCTCAAAATAGTTGCTTGACCTACAAATCCAGCAGAATGTCCAGTGAAGTTTCTTGCTACTGGTGCCGTTTCTTCTGAGATTCGAAACAAACGACATTTAGAATATAGTATAGATTGTAGGAGTTGATAATATGAATACCCCAATATTTTATACATTTTTGCCAATTTGAAAGGAAAGAGATTAGCAAAAAAATCAATTTTATCACCTGCAGAGTGAGATTGAGAATTTTCTATTTATCAAAATTAAATTTTTAATCCAGAAATAAGTAAAATAATAAAGCACTACTATTAATTCATTGAAGACTTCTGGATTTGAAGGAACAAGTAAGAATGTCATCTGCAAACATAGACATTTTATAATGAGCTGGACAATTTGAATACTTGCAATTAGATATCCTCCCTAATCTTTTGCACTAATGGTTCCATACCATATCAAATAAGATGAAAGAGGACAACCCTTTCTTGTCCATCTAGAAATAAAAATCTACCCGTTAATGACCCTTAACTAAAACTTGAGCACAAGGATTTTTATAATTAGCTAATATTAATTTGATAATGTTAGGACCTAATCAAATTTGTATAATACTTGTTCCATATAGGACCAATCTACTCTTTCAAATGCTTTTTCCTACATCCTAAACTAAAGCTACTGAAGGAATATTATGTTTTTTAGCAAACTGAATTAATCTAATCTAATTTTACGGATTTATCAAAAGTTTGATGTCCTAAAATAAATCCAGATTGATTATAATTATAATATCGGGAAGCAAGTTTTCTAGTCTCATGGCCAGTGTTCGACAATTATATACAGTACATTTACATGCCCGGGCGTGTGGATTTAACCCCGGGCGAGTAAATATGGCCCAAGCAGCACACGTGTGTTTTTTTAATTTCCCGCGCTCGCGCTGGCTGTTTTTCCCGCCTCGCGCTGGAGAAAAAAAAAAAAACAGGAGGAAGGGTCATGTTGTTGGGGGAGATTACCACCCGCCTCCGGCTCTCTGAGCAGTGCCTTCTCGTCCTCCCTCCCTCCTCTCAGCAACTTTCCCCCCTCCTCTCACGCTTTCACACACCCACTCCCCCCCTTCTGGCAGCCAGCCCCTTGGCAGGCCCATCGTACACCCCCCTCCCTCCCATCGGGGCCCATCGCCCCTCCCCACCCATCGGCCTCCGCCCCCCCTCCTCGGCATACTGGCCCCATCCGCCCCCCCCCTCAGTCGCAGTGAGAGGCCTAGAGGACGTGGGCAGTCAGATACTAGCCGCGGCCTGCTGACTCGTTCATTTTGAAAGTTTTAGCAGGCGTCACTGGATCCACCCCACCGGCTTTTTTTTTGCAACTGTAATAGCTGACGGAAATATGCGTTGATCCACTGCTAACTTCCGCTCTGTCTCCCTGCTGATCATTTCGTCACCCAAGGGAGCGCTCTTTTTCTTTTCGTTCGTCAACATTGATTAGTAATCGCCGTTATTTCAACACCCCCACCTTCTTGTGTGTATAGTTGTGAGGTTACCTTGTTCTTCCCGTGACATGCTGTTCCTCTTTTTCACAACCAACCCGCTGCCTTTGCTCACCACTTGTTTTTGCCCTATAACGAGTGTCTTTCCGTCGGGTAGGGTTTCATGTACAGAACTCGTGCATTCTTGTCGGTTCCTCTCCATTTTTTAGGCTATCCAGTTATTTTCTTCCTGACCTCAGGAGGCGCTAAATTGGCAGTGGGCATATTTTGCTGTAGAGATTGTAAAGCTCTCACAGGCCTCTCTGTAGACTGTTCTTTTTTTGGGTATCTCTTATTAGGTATGAGCTGATTGTGTTGCTAGGTAAAAAAAAAACTTCTGAGTTTTGCTTCTTACATTCACACAAACCTTTACTGCTAGTGCAACCCCCCGCTTAGCAACAGAATTGTTGGTGTTCTTCTTCTTGTGCTATTTCAGTAATTTGTTCGTCTCATCTTTGCTAGTTCATGGATTCACACTTCACACTTTGGGTTTTTGCTCCCAGATTATATAGGCGGACTTTTTTACTTTGCAGAAAAAAAAAAAACATTCTTTGCAAGTGTACTATTTCTTTCATTTCCCGCAGGTGACCAACCTCACTAATTGGCTTTGAAATCCTTTTCAATACCACAGATCAGACATCCCTTTTTCCCCTATGAGTGCAATTTTAACACTCATGCATTTGTTTGCTTAAAAATTCCCCTGCTTCACACACAGTCTCGTATCATTTTTTACACTTTTCCTCGCATATACTCCATGTCACACGCTGGTATGCCCCTTTGCGGTGTGTGCAACCTTTATTTGCAAATCAGAAATACCACCTCGTGTGTCACCATCTGTTTCACATGACCTCTTCATTGAAACTTTTGAAAAAACCAACAAACAACCTATCCTTTTTAAGGGCTGACTCACTCTCTTGACCCTGACTATGGCTGGAGGCAAAACCCTATTCAATGACCATATTACACTTTTGTGATAGGCAAAAAAAGGTTAGCGTGCTTCAGCCGTGCTCTCTCCTCTTGTGGATTGGGGCAAAGAGTCCTCTGTGGTTTTGTAGTTTTCAGTGCAGTGTATTCTTCAGTGGTTGTATCCCTTTAAAACTCTGATCTCTGCTGCATGAGTTTTTTTTTTCTAAGTTGCCTCACGTTTTGTAGGCGAAAGACATAACAAAAAAATTTCACATAAAAATCTCCGTCCTTTTTTCACTTTCAATATACTCTCCTCATCTCACTCGGCACCATCATGTAAGGACGTTCACAGATGTACACAATTGGAGCTTTTTAAGGTGAATTATAACCAAGGCTTATGTGCCTTTGCCTTTTTTCATCAGGATACCATCACACACGGGGGTTGGGAACAAGCTTCATTCACCTTGGAGTATTTCTAGGAGAAGACTATGCAATTCTTTCACAACTCCCCTAAGTTTAAAGTATGTCTCCCACCCAAACTCATAGCATGAACATAGGCAGATATAAGAGTCTCTTAAGAGATGAAGTCTTAATCTGTTAGGCTGCTGCTAAGATTAGTCAGCTTCTCTCTCTCCTTTGAACCGCACCCGTTGTTGTGCACAAAATGTCGCATCCGAGTGTTAGAAGTCTTATTGTGTCAGCTCCAGAGATCTGTGTTACATATTACTAGTAGAGAGAGTTGAAAAAAGACGTACTTCCATCAAGTTACCTATGCAAATTTAGCCAACATCCTTCCCTGTATACTTTTTGTATACTCCTGTATACCTTTCCCATCTAAAAAGTGTCCAACCTTTTTTTAGACAAATCATTGTTATTTGCCACACACGTCCTCCATGGGTACTGAATTCCACATTTTAACTGCCCTTACTGTAAAGAAACCCTTTGCTTGTTGCTGTTGAAATTTCCTTTTCCCTCCAACCTTAGGATGGCCCCGAGTCCGTGTACTGCCGTGGATTAATAGTTCTTTTGAAAGCTCCTGTTTGTCCCTGAATTAAACTGTATTTTTTATATATTTCATATTCTTCCCTCTTGAACGCCTCTTTTCTAATGTAAATAAATCTAAATTTGCTACGCCTCCTCCTCATAATTAAGTTTCCCTCCCCTTTATTCATTTGTAGCTCTTCCTCTGCACTCTCTCTAGTTCCATAATGTCTTTTCTTCTTAGGATTGGGTGCCCAAAATTGACTCCAATTCAAGGTTTGGTCCTTACTTGCCTTGTAAGAGGGCATTAAATGGTTTACCTTCTCCCTTCCATCCATTGCCTGTTTGAATATCGCAAGCTAAGATCTTGTTTGCCCTTGTTTCTACTTGCAATGACATTGGACACTATTGTCTAAAGCCTGGCTGTCTACAACACTCCCTAAAATCTTCCTCTAAGGTATTCCACCCAATATATCTCCATTTAATTTGTAAGTCGGCCTTTTTAATTGCTGCAATCCCAAATGCAAACCTTACATTCTCTTTGGTCATCTCATTCCGGGCGACTGCACAGAAATTCTCGCGCTCTGTTCCAAAGTTCAGCTCACAGTCTAGACTACGGTAGTCACTTCCTTCCTCACAAGACGGCTTTTGTAAGCAATCTAATCAGGCAGGTGGTGTTTATTAATTGACTACCACATTAAAACACACTGCTAGATATAAAGGCACATCTTACGTTGACAGGATTACTCCCCTGTTACACCCCCCCCCCTCTCTCTCCCCCCTCATCCCCCTCTCCCCTCTCCGTCCCTCTCCCTCCCACCCTCGTCTCTCCTCTCCCCTACTTCACCTCGTCCTACTCCCCTCTCTACTCCGTCCACTTCTCCCCCCCTTCTCTCTGCTCCCCAACCTCTCTCCTCTCCCCTCTCTCAATCGCCCCCCTCTCTCCCCTCTCATCCTCTTCTCCTCCTGCCTCCCCCCCCTCCTCTGCGTTCTCCCTCGCCCCTCTCTCTCTCGACCCCCCCTCTCAATCCTCATCTGCTCCCTCCCACTCCCTCACACACTCTTAGGCAGTTTTCTCGCGTACATGTTGCGTCCTCTCCTCCCCCTTACTCTCTGCCCTCATCGCTCCTCGCCCGCATGTGTATTCACCTGTTTTGCTTAATATTCTTCTTCTATTTTGCCCCTGTACAGTGGGTAATTATACCCATCTGTTGCCCCCTGCCCTGGGGATTATCCTCTCTCTCTCTCTCCTCTCCTCCCCCCTCTCTCCCTCCCCCCTCTCACACCCCCTCTCTCTCTCTCCCCCCTCTCTCTCTCTCCCCCTCCTCCCCCCCCACCCCTCTCCTCCCCTACCCCCCCCCCTCTCTCTCACCCCCTCTCTCGTCTACCCTCTCTCCCTCCCTCCCTCTCTTCTCTCCTCCCGCCCCCTCTCTCTCTCCTCACTCGCTCACCCCCTCTGCATCCTCCACTCCTCTCGCTCCGCATCTCCTCCCCCCCTCTCCCTCCCGCCCGTCCTTCCCTGCCGCCCAACTCCGCGTTACCGTGTATTCAATTTTTGATTCTTGTCCTTGTTTCTAATATTCTTCTTCTCTTTTGCCCCTGTTCAGTGTAATTATTACCCATCTGGTGCTGCCCCTGTCCTGGGTAATTATCCTCTCTCTCTCTCCTCTCTCCAGGTCCCACCCCATCTGCACCCTTCTGGCCTGTGTTCCCATCCTGCCCTGGATTTTTTGCCTTGTGCCCTCGTTGGGGTATTACTTGCCCCCTCCCTGTCCTCTCACTCAGCGCCCCTCCTCCCTGGTCTGCTGCTGGTGGGTCTGGGCACGGTTGGGGGTTCTGACCCTGGGTGTGCAAGCGGTCAGCGTCCGGTACAAGCTCCCTTTCCTGGCTGCAGAGAGCCCATCTTCGTCCTGCCTCTGTGCTGTCCTTAGCTTCTTGGGTCCCATCATATTTGACTCTCACTGCCCTGGTTACCACGTGCAGTGCCCCCGAGCTCCCTCAATAAGCTCGGGACACTGGGACGTGTTCCTCTTTATGTTAACCTCCCACGGTGACCTCGCCATCCTACTTGTACCAGCGTGTGTCCCCCCAGTGAGGGAGGAACAAGGGTCAGGAGGCACCTGCAGCCTCTCCCTGGGGGCGGTTAATTGTCTCCCTGCAGCCGGACGTGGGCAGTTTTTCCTGTTGGTGGCAGTTTTTCGTGGTGCTGTCCGTCGGGGGTGAGTTAGTACAGGCCTCAGTGTCACCTCCTGAATGACATGTTAATGAGCTGGACATGAGTGTCCTCACATTAAATGTCACACAACATTTCACTCAGTGAAATTATGTCTGAAGTACTTATTCCCATGACCTGTTATTTATATTATTTTTATTAATATGATTACAACATGTATTACTACTGTGAAGCGCTATGTATATTTATGGCACTATATAAATAAAGACATACCATCACATACAGTATATACAGCCATTTCCAACGAAAAAGAACCTTTATAGAATTTTCTATGAAGAGTACAAATTGATGATGAAGATGATCTAAAACCCATTTTCAGACCATTGCGTATCACAAATTGGTATGTTCCCATAACTCTTTCGCAAACTGAAAAATACTTAGGTTCTATGTTACTACTAGATATTGAATAAGTTAGTGTAATCGTGATATGAGACCCTAAGTAGATGTGAATAGTACGGATATATCCCGAAAGTGTAGTTTCTTATACTGCAGACTTTATCTTAATATTATGTTTGTGATATCCAACATCACCTAATTTTTAAAGTCATTGAATCTATATTTTCTTTCTTCTTTCCAATCAAAATCCCATCTGCATTGCGAAAAAGACTTAATCTGGCAATAAAATTGGCCATTTATTGGCAACCTCCAGACTCCCATTCGTCATACAATCTGAGACTAATGCAGGACTAATTCCGGATTTTGCAATATTGGAGTCAAGAGGAGAAGGAATGAAGATAATTTAAATTTCCTGAATGTTGTAGGTCCCATATCCCTAGAGTATATAGGATGTTGATATAATTCCTTAGTATTGTTTTTTAGGTAACCAAATAATCTTATGTAAGGGAATTTTAGTGATGGCATTCTCTATATCACCCCATTGTTTTGATACCACACATGCAAACCATCCCTAAGAGTTCTTAAATGGGATGCTAATGAATTTATGCATATAACCATAATCATCTCTTCCCTTTTTTCCAAAATAAAATTGTTGTTAGCTACCCGAGAGGTTTATGGTCCCATATAACGGCATATTATTTGATTGAACCGAATCTGGAGGCTTTTTAAGGAATATTCACAGGTAAACTTTAAAAAGATAAACAGTCTTGGTCAATATTCATCTTTGTACTTTATATCCTTCCAATCCCAAAAATCTCATAGGATGCCACTGTAGAAGATTTGGAAAGCTAGCTTTTGTGCCCGCTTCGCCCGGGGATTGTGTTTGAATTACATGTCCCTGCCCCCCCCCCCCCCCATCCCTCCCGCTGCGGCACAGGTCCCCCCCGCCCCGCTGGTAATCTCCACCCCTCTAGCTGGGCATACACCCCCCCTGCTGGTACCAAATCTCCCCCCACTATCAGGTACGTCTTGCCCCCCCCCCCCTGCTGGTACATCTCCCCCCACATCTCCGACATCACCACAGAGACACACACACACACAGCCCCGATCCAGGCAAGGACACGCCCCTGTAACCAGCACCACGCTGTGATATTCCCCTCCGTACCTGCACCACACGTGATATTCCCCTCCTGTACCTGC
The DNA here is from genome assembly GCA_036426205.1 of Ascaphus truei. Classification (NCBI taxonomy): domain Eukaryota; kingdom Metazoa; phylum Chordata; class Amphibia; order Anura; family Ascaphidae; genus Ascaphus; species Ascaphus truei. The sequence goes on from WSYH01002068.1 coordinate 10,278, forward strand.
ACCACACTGTGTTGTCCCCCCCTGTACCTGCACCACACTGTGATATTCCCCTCCTTTACCTGCACCACACTGTGATATTCCCCTCCTGTACCTGCACCCGACCACCACTGGTGATGTGTCCCCCCTGTAACCTGCACCACACGTGATGTGTCCCCCCTTGTACCTGCACCACACTGTGATCCTGTCCTGCACCACACTGGATTCCCCTCCTGTACCTGCACCACACTGTGATATTCCCTCCTGTACCTGCACCACACGTGATTTCCCCTCCTGTACCTGCACCACACTGTGATATTCCCCTCCTGTACCTGCCCACACTGTGATGTTTCCCCCCCTGTACTCCCCACTGTGATGTCCCCCTGACCTTACCACACTGTGATATTCCCCTCCTTTACCTGCCCCACACTGTGATATTCCCCTCCTGTACCTGCAACCACCTGTATATTCCCCTCCTGTACCCTGCACCACCTGTGATGTGTCCCCCCCTGTACCTGCCCACACTGTGATGTTTCCCCCCTGTAACCTGCACCACACTGTGATTCCTCCCCCCCGTGTACCAACACCACCTGTATATTCCCCCCCCCCCCCCCCCCTCACTCTGCTGCGCACCATTCACAGGTCTACCTGGCTGCCCCTCCCACCACACACGCAACCCGCGCAGCTGACATCAAGCAACGTAAAAACCCCTCTGCCGACGTCATAACCCTGTCTTGAATCCCGTCATACTCGCCCTGGCTCCTCACCACTGACCTGCTGTCAAGTGGCTCTCCTCCTCCCGCACCGACAGCGTGTCACAAAGCGCCAACCCGTCATCACTCTTCTGGTACATCTCTCCCCCCGCTGCCGACAGTCACCCCCTCCCCCTTCTGCCGGCAGATATCCCCTCCCCTCCCCCCTCCGCACTCCCCCCCATACCACATGCCGGCAATTTCCCCCCGGCCGACACATGGCCCCTCCCCCCCCCCCCCAGCCCGCACATTTCTCCCCCTCCCCCCCCTTCCGTCATCTCCCCCACCCTTCCCCGCCCTGCTGGCACATCTCCCCCCGCTGGAACAATCACCCCCTCCCCCTGCGGCACATCTCTCCCCCAGCCCCGCTGGCATATCTCCCCCCCCTCGCTGCACATCTCACCCCCCTCCCCCCCCCCCCCCTCCCACTCCTCCTCCTCCCCTCCCCCCATCTCACATCACGCACACAGGCACAACACCCCCCCCTCCCTTAGTAGCCACGCCCCCCCCACATGCTGTACCACGAGTGTAACTTAGAATGTCCATAATTTGGGAGGTGAGTGACATTAGAAGCTCAAAATAGTTGCGTTGACCTACAAATCCAGCAAATGTCCGTGAAGTTTCGTTGTGCTACGTGTTGCCGTTTCTTCTGAGATTCGAAACAAAGACAATTTAGAATTATAGTATAGATTGTAGGAGTTGATAATATGAATACCCACATATTTTATATACATTTTTGCCAATTTGAAAGGAAAGAGATTAGCAAAAAAATCAATTTTATCACCTGCAGAGTGGAGATTGAGAATTTCTTATTTATCAAAATTAATTTTTAATCCGAAATAAGATAAAATATAAAGCACTACATTAATTCATTGAACTTCTGGATTTGAAGGACAAGTAAGAGTTCATCTGCAAACATAGACATTTTATATGAGCTGGACAATTTGAAATACTTGCAATTAGATTATCCTCCCTAATCTTTTGCACTAATGGTTTCCATACCATATCAAAATAAGAGGTGAAAGAGGACAACCCTTTCTGTCCATCTAGAAATTTAAAATCTACCCGTTAATGACCCTTAACTAAAACTGAGTGGCACAAGGATTTTTATAATTAGCTAATATTAATTTGATATGTTAGGACCTAATCCAATTTGTATAATACTTGTTCCATATAGGACCAATCTACTCTTTCAAATGCTTTTTCCTAACATCCTAAACTAAAGCTACTGAAGGAATATTATGTTTTTTAGCAAACTGAATTAAATCTGATTTTTAACGGATTTATCAAAAGTTTGATGTCCTAAATAAATCCAGATTGATTATAATTAATAACGGGAAGCAATTTTTCTAGTCTCATGGCCAGTGTTCGACAATTATATCAGTACATTTACATGCCGGGCGTGTGGATTTAACCCCCGGGCGAGTAAATTTGGCCCAAGCACACACGTGGTTTTTTTAATTTCCCCGCGCTCGCCCTGCTGTTTTTCCCGGCTCGCGCTGGAGGAAAAAAAAAAAAACAGGAGGAGGGTCATGTTGTTGGGGGAGATTACTCCACCCCGCTCCGGGCTCTCTGAGCAGTGCCTTTCGCTCCTCCCCCGCCTCTCAGCAACTTCTTCCCTCCTCATCAGCGCTTTCACCTCCTCCCCCTTCTGGCAGCCAGCCCCTTGCAGGCCATCTGTACACCCCCCTCCCTCCCATCGGGCCATCCGCCCCTCCCACCCATCGGCCTCCGCCCCCCCCCTCGCATCGCCATCCGCCACCCCCCCTCCCATCTGGCCATCCACCACCCCCCCCTCCCCCTCCCCCCCTCTCTCCCGGCCTTCGTCTCTGCGTCTGTCACACAAGCACTCAGCTGTTAGGAAACCCGACCCTGCTCTTCTCCTGCTCTGATGGCCAAGCTCAGCTGTAGCAGGGAAATCCCCTATCTGGAGCCCTCTCCCTGCTCTAGCAGGGGAAATCCCCTAACCGGAGCCTCTCCCTGATCGTACAGGGAAATCCCCTAACCGGAGCCTCCCTGCTCTAAGCAAGGGGAAATCCCCTAACCGGACCTCTCCCTTCTAAGCAGGGGAAATCCCCTACCCGCCCCTTCTCCATTCTATCACGCGTCGGCGTCCCGCCTCTGGATGGGGCGCGCCCCTTGCAGAGAGCCCCCTGCCGTGCGGAGGCCCCCCTCTCCAGTCACCCCCCCTGGGCCGTGCGGAGCCCCATGCTGCATGTTCGACCCCCTGCCTTGCGGGTGATGTTTTGTGTGTGTGGAGTGCAGACTGTGTGTGTGTGTGTGTGTGTGTGTTTTCTGAGTGAGAGTGAGTGTCTGTGTGTCTGTGCGTGTGTCACCCTTCTTCCCTCTCCCTTCTCCTCCCTCCGTGTCTCCCGCTCTCCCTGTCCCCCCCCTCTTCCCTCTCCCTGTGTTACCCTCTCCCTGTGTCACCCTCTCCCCACCCACCCCCTGTGTCCAACCCTCTCCTGTTTTCTACCCTCCTCCCTGTGTCACCCTCTCCCTTCCCTGTGTACCTCCTGTGCAACCCTCTCCCCTCTCCCTGTGTCAACCCCCTCCCTCTCCCGTGTCCCCACCCCCCTCCCTCTCCCTGTGTCACCCTCCCTCTTCCCCTGTGTCACCCTCCCTCTCCCTGTGTCACCCCCCTCTCCCTGGTTCACCTCTACCCTGTGTCACCCTCTCCTATGTCACCCTCCCTCGTGTCCCCCCTCCTCCCTGTTTCACCCTCCCCTGTGTCACCTCTCCCTGTTCACCCTCCCTCTCCCTGTGTCACCCCCTCTCCCTGTCCCTCCCTCTGTCACCCTCATCCCCTCTCCCCTCTCCCGTTCAGTCACCCTCTCCCTTGTCACCCTCCTCCTCTGTGTCACCTCCCTCTCCCTTGTCACCCTCCCTCTCCCTGGTCACCCGCCCCCTTCTGTTCACCCCTCCTCTCCCTGTGTCACCCTCTCCCTTTTCACCCTCTCCCTCTGTCACCCTCTCCCTCCTGTTGTCCACCCTCCACCTCTCCCTGTTCACCCTCTCCCTGTGTCACCTCTCCCTGTTCACCCTCTCCTCCTCTGTCACCCTCTCCCTCTGTCCCCTCTCCCTCTGTCACCCTCTCCCTCTGTCCCCCTCTCCCTGTGTCACCCCCACCCTCTCCCTGTGTCACCCTCCCTCTCCCGTGTCTCACCCTCCTCTCCTGTTCCACCCTCACTCTCCCTGTGTCCCTCACCCCCCTCCCTCTCCTCCCTTTGTCACCCTCTCCTCTCCCTGTGTCACCCTCTCCTCCCCTGTTCACCCTTCCTTCTCCCTGTGTTCCCCTCCCTCTCCCTGTGCCATCCTCCTCTCCCCTGGGGTCACCCTCTCCCTCTCTCCACCCTCCTCCCTGTGTCACCCTTCTGCCCTGTGTCACCCTGTCCCCCTGTCTCGCCTTGTTCACCTCCCCCTCTCTCCTCCTCTCCATGTCACCCGCTCCCTTGTGTCACCCACCCTCACTCTGTCCTCCTTTTTCCCCCTCTCCCCCTTTTTCACCCCTCGAAACCTCGCCTTCACAACACACTCTCCCGGTTTCACCACCGCCTCAGGAAAAATCCCTGTTCACCCGTTCAAGCTCCCGTTTACCCCCCTTGCTCGCACCTTTTCTCCGCCTCATCCTCCGTTTTCCAACACCTGCCTCCCTGTGTCACCCTCTCCCTGTGTCACCCTCTCTCTGTCGCCCCTCCCTCTCGCTCGTCACCCTATCCCTATCACTTCCCCCTCATCCCGCTCTGTCACATTCTCTCTTTTCTTCGGCTCTCTCTGTGCACCTCTCTTCTGCGTCCTCCTCCTTCGTCTCTCATCCTCTCGCGACTCTGCTCTTCGCTTACTCCTTCTCTGTCCGCCCTCTCTTCTTCGCTCTCTCATTCGTTCGCCATTTTCTCAATCTCTTCGCTCTCTCTCTGTCGCACTCTCTTCTTCCGCTCCTCTGTCGACATTCTCTCTTGTCTCTCACTACTCTCTTCATCCTCCGTGTGTGTCTCCTTTTCTCTCTTTCTATGTTGTGTTCTCTTTCTCTCTCTTTATTTCTCTGTTTCTCCTTTTCCCTCTCTGTGTGTGTGGGTGTGGGGGGGTGGTGGCCGCTGTGTGTGTGTGGTGTGTCTGTCTGTTCTCTCTCTGTGAAGCCCGCGGTCCAGACACTGGTTAGGGGTTCAGGAAACTAGTCATTCACATCTGGCTTTTATGTGTAAGATCCACATTGACACCACACACACACACACACACACACACACACACACACACACACACACACACACACACATACACACACACACACACACACACACACACCTATTTGTAGTATAATGTAATACAATAAATACATTTATGTCAAAAACGAATGTTGTTCTGACTAGGAATTTATTAAATGTATTTTATTTATATATTTTATTTTAAAGCGGGGCTGGGGGCGGGACTAGGGGCGGAGTTGGGGGTGGGGCTAGGGGCGGGGTTGGGGGCGGGGCTAGGTGGGCGAGTAGATTTTTGGGTGATTTGTCGAACACTGCTCATGGCTAATATTTTAGTAAATAATTTATCATCTAAATTAAGTAAAGCAATAGGCCTATAAGAAGAACATAATTCCGGATCCTTATCTGACTTAAGAAGTAAAGAGATTGAAGCATCCATCGTAAATGGAGTAACTTGTTCAGAAATTAAAAATGAATTAAAAAGATTAGTTAGATGATGTGTAAGAAGAAAAGAGATGTTTTTTTTTATAAAAAAAATGCAGTATATCCATCTGGGACTGGAACTTAAATAGATGTCTATTTCTGATACACAATGTAACAAATAGATGGTTATATCACATAACATGAATGGCTAAGCTGGAATATTATATACAAATGTAACACGGCTATTGTGTGATTTTACATATAATGTAACACATCTATTGTGTGATATATGCAATGTAGTGCATGCTTATTGTATGATTTTCTTTACAATGTAACATATCGATTGTGTGATATTGTATACAATGGGACACATCTATTGTGTGATATTATATACAATATAACACAAATGTCTACTGTGAAAAATAGATGTCTGTTCTATTTTTTATGTACAGTACAGTATAACAAATAGATTTTGTTTTGTTTTATACAATATAAGAAATACATCTATTTTACCCATATACAATGTGTCAGTGTCATACTGTGTATATATAACTGTGTCCCCCTATAAACCTCTCCCCAGTGTGTCCCCTTAAACTCTCACCTCCCCCCTCCCCACAACCCTATCCATGTCACAGGTGAGATGGCGCTCCCCTTTTACACGGGACGTATGACGGACTGGATCCTAAACAAGGAGGATCCCTCAGCTTTCAGGAACGCCATCACGGCCATGAGTCTGATCACCATCGGAAGGTGAGAACATCATCCCTCTTATAAGAGTATCTCCTCACAGCCCCAACGTGCCCCTTCCTATGGAAGGAACCTCTGTAATAAGAAAATCTCATCACAGCCCTGATGTGCCCCTTCCTATGTTGCAAGCCCTTTTACAAGAACACACCTCTTATAAGAAAATCTCATCACAGCCCTGATGTGCCCCTTCCTATGTTGCAAGCCCTTTTACAAGAACACACCTCTTATAAGAAAATCTCATCACAGCACTGACGTGCCCCTTCCTATGGGAGGAACCCTGTTAAAACAGCACCCCCTTGTAATATCTCCTCACAGTGTGTGCCATCCTATGTGAGAAATCCATGTCATAAGGGCACTCCACTTATAAGAACACCGCCTTACAAATTGAAAGCTCTCAGTGATAAAAACCTATCTGTCATTTTTATTGGTTACTTGATCATTTAAAATAAGCGTATACACTTTGCAAATTTAGTTTAGTTATTATGCAGTTAGAATGACAGCCATCTTAAATAGGCCCTAGAGAAAAATATTTGAAGCATTATTTCTTCAGTACTATTGGATGATGTCACTGTGAGGGTTGAGGATGGCTGAATGAAAGAGGCGCATAGAAACCTTTTGGTGACTGGACGTCCCATTCAGGGGGTAACAATGGGTTTCTGGCTTGGCAGTGCGGTGACAGAATTCTTCTGTGACTGTCTCTACAACGTCACCATGAGCAGGATACACACTCGTACCCAGGGCCAGCTTCTCCGCTCCGTTCTGAGGCAGGACATCGCATTCTTCGACTCTGTGCCCACAGGTACTGTAACACTCAATGCCATTATATAAAGGGGCGGACATCTTATTTGTGACCAGCAGAAATTCACAGCTCCTGCTTCTGTTTAAATAATAATAATAACAATATTTTTTAAAGATTATTGGGGAAATGTTGCAATTACGTCAATAGTCAGTTGGAGGTGCTGGAAGCTGTTGGTGGGAGGTAGCTTATGACATCACTCCTCTTGCAGGTGACATCACATCTCGGGTTACTACGGATATCAAGGCGATGAGCGAATCTCTGAGCAGTGACCTGAGCCTGTTGATGTGGTATCTTATGAGAGCGATATTCCTCAGCAGTTACATGCTCAGCGTGTCCCCAAAACTGACGCTCTTCACTCTGCAGTGTCTCTGCGTCATCATGCTAGTGCCAAAGCTTTCAGGGACCTTTTACCAGGTGAGATCCATGTCGTGTCACCCTGTGGTCACTGTGTGTATTATGGGAGGTACAGTATTTGCATTATAGATATATTGACACAATGTGGTCACTGTGTGTATTGCAGGGTGTACAAAATTATATTGACCCCCCTATGGTCAGTGTGTGTATTACAAGCAGTATATTATTCGTAAGGTCTGGTGACACACCATGGTCACTGTGTGTGTTGCGGGGTGTATAAGGTTATAGTGACACCCTCTGGGCACTGTGTTTATTACATTCTGTTCCCTCGATAAAGTGACGTATCATTGCTTCAATCTCTTCCTCACAGGATCTGGCTGTGCGGGTCCAGGAGTCCCTCTCTAAAGCCAACCAGGTGGCCGAGGAGACTTTCTCCAACATGAAGACGGTGAGAAGCTTCGCTAACGAGGAGGGCGAATATCGGCGCTATGAGAGGAAACTGCAGGACACATACCAACTCAACAAGATGGAGGCCATGTCTTATGGCTGCTCCAACGTGGCCAACAGTGTGAGTACTACAGGAGGCTACCGTCTTGTATTTGTGATGTCACTTCAGGAACTTCTACGCACACGGATATTCATTACCAGTGGTTGACAAATCACCAAAAAATCTACTCGCCACACAAAAAAATCTACTCGCCACACAAAAAAATCTACTCGCCACCTAGTACCAAACGTGTGCTGCTTGGGCCAATATTTACTCGCCCGGGGGTTAAAGCCACTCGCCCGGGGCGAGCAAATGTATAGGTTTGTCGAACACTGTTCATTACAAACCCTTTTTCGGGCTTATGTTGCACCCTCAGTGGCACAAACCTCTCCTCTTCCTCACATACAGAAAGAAGAAAAGAGGGAATGTTTGTACTGCTCTAGTGTTAACAGAAGCCAAAAAGGGCTTATTAATGAATCTCTATGGGCCTTATTCAGAAAGCCTCGATAAGGCCCTTATAAGGCCTCGATAAGGCACTTATCGATCAAAATGGCTACTTGTATTCAGATAGCCTCGATAAGTGCTCGATAACGGCCTGTATCGACGCAAAATTTTATCGCTATCCGAAATTCGCCGACTGAGCAGCGATCAGCCCCTTATCGACCATTTTCGGATGGTTGATAAACTCGCGCGATTCAGAGACCCGCGAGTCGGCTGTCGCGGCATACCGCAGCCCATCGCAGCCCTAAAAGGCGGTCTTCTCCCCAAATCCAATTCACCACAAAATTTTTGGTCAATTGGTGGGGAGATGCCTCGATGAGCAGCGATGTGTCGGGACTTAGAAAAAATCAGGCCCCTTTTCTGCCTCGGATTGATGCCGGGGGTCTCCGGAGCTGCTAGCCATTAATAGCAGCTACGGACCCCCCGGCATGCAACCGCGGCAGGAAACAAGCATGTACAGCAACTTCATGACCTTAGCGGCTAACCGCTAAGTCAATGAAGGGGTTAAACACCCGTGCCAAGCTTACTGTAAGAAACATACAATACAATACAGTGGCTAGCGGGGGTGGGTGAAGGGGGAATTTGGCCCTTAGTGGCTGTTTAGGCATTGCGGGGGGGTTGCGGGGGGAGTTAACCCCTTCATTACCTTAGCGGTTAATACCGCTAAGGTAATAAAGGGGTTAACCCAACCGCTACCCACCCGCAAGGTCTAAACACCCATTGTTAGGGCTAATATCCCCTTCACCCACCCGTGAGGCCTAAACACCCACCCTATACCCATTGAGTAGTATAGTGGTACATCATACCCATATAATAATAATATGGGCATGATAAGCCTCTATAGCACTCGATGGGCACCCTAATCACAATACAGTAATACACAAGACACACAATAATAAAATGTAACTAAACTCCAAAAAATCACACGTCACTAAATACAAACAGTAGCCAGCTAATCCAATCAATCCAATCAATAGCGACATCAACAATGAATTAATGAAACCATTAACCAATCTAAACAATTAATTCCGAAACCAACTCAAAATGAATAGTAACACTAACCAATGTAAACAATGAATTACTCCAACATTAATGAATTAAACCGTTAAATAGAAAGAAAGAAGTTCTAACAATCTCTGAAGTAACCATAAAACACATTAGCTAACATAATATAACATTAAGTACAAACGAACACCAATCGCAAACCTTTAATTACATTGAGCATGAAAAAACAAACAATGACATCCACATAATACATGAAATGCCAAAAAGCAACACCAATACCAAGCGAGAAATGCCCCCCAAATATTGTCATAAAAATGTATTAATCTGTACCCTAAAGAGGTACCGATTAATATATTATCAGTCAATGTGCCTCCCCCCAAAAAATCAAAAAACACATCCAAAGATTAAACCTGTAAAAAGAGACATTTACAAACATTGAATATATTACTTACCATTAGAAGCGGTAGCCCTCCGACTCCCGGGGAAACAGGAAGCTCACGTACCTTGAAGGCCTCCAACAGCATCCGATGCCATCCGCCATGAAGATCCGGCTCAGGTACCCCAATCTTCTTTATTTCTTTCTTTAATCACCTTCTTCTATCTTCATCTATAACCATTTCTTGTTCTTCTTTATCTTATTTCTTCATCTGTCAATCCAAAATACCCCATGTTAAATCCCAGCCAATGCTGTCTTGTCGGCTTCTTGGGCTCAAATGAGGCGTCACGGCCTTAAATATAGCTTGTGACGTCACATTTACCCTCAAAATGGTTAACAGCCACCTGATTGGCTGTTAAAACCATGTTCCGACTTTAATTTTTTTTTTTTTGCCGTGACGTCACTAAAGGGGGATGATGCCAGCCAATCAGAATGGTGTGCTTCATTTGCCTTAAGATGACGTCACGAAGCCGGCGTCAGATGGTATTCAGCCAATCAGATCGTGGGAACAAATTCCACACTCTGATGGCTGAACTGCCTTGTGACACAGCGGCCATCTTGGATTTAGTGACATCATGTTAAAGGGAAGATGCCAGCCAATCAGAATGGCTGGCTTAATTTCCCTTTAACATGACGTCACTAAATCCAAGATGGCCGCTGTGTCACAAGGCAGTTAAGCCAATCAGAGTGTGGAATTTGTTCACACGATCTGATTGGCTGAAATACCATCTGACGCCGGCTTCGTGACGTCGGCTTCGTGACGTCATCTTAAAGGCAAATGAAGCACAGCCATTCTGTTTGGCTGGCATCATTCCCTTTAAGTGACGTCACGGCAAAAAAAAAAAAATTTGAGTCGGAACATGGTTTTAACAGCCAATCAGGTGGCTGTTAACCATTTTGAGGGTAAATGTGACGTCACAAGCCATATTTAAGGCAGTGACGCCTCATTTGAGCCCAAGAAGCCGATGAGACAGCATCAGCTGGGATTTAACATGGGGTATTTTGGATTGACAGATGAAGAAAGAAGATAAAGAAGAACAAGAAATGGTGACAGATGAAGATAGAAGGTGATTAAAGAAAGAAAAAAGAAGATTTGGATACCTGAGCCGGATCTTCATGGCGGATGGCATCGGATGCTGTTGGAGGCCTTCAAGGTACGTGAGCTTCCTGTTTCCCCGGGAGTCGGAGGGCCACCGCTTCTAATGGTAAATAATATATTGAATGTTTGTAAATGTTTCTTTTTACAGGTTTAATCTTTGGATGTGTTTTTTGATTTTTTGGGGGAGGCACATTGACTGATAATATATTAATCTGTACCTCTTTAGGGTACAGATTAATACATTATTATGACAATATTTGGGGTGCATTTCTCGCTTGGTATTGGTGTTGCTTTTTTGCATTTCATGTATTATGTGGATGTCATTGTTTGTTTTTTCATGCTTAATGTAATTAAAGGTTTGCGATTGTTGTTCGCTTGTACTTAATGTTATATTATGTTAGCTAATATGTTTTATGGTTACTTCAGAGATTGTTTTAATTTATTTTTTTTAGTTTTAATGGTTACATTCCTTAATGTTGGAGTAATTCATTGTTTGGATTGGTTAGTGTTACTAATCATTTTGAGTTGGTTTAGGAATTAATTGGTTTGATTGAGTAATGGTTGAATTAATTAATTGTTGATGTTGTAATTGCTTCTATTGATTGGATTAGCTGGCTACTGTTTTTATTTAGTGACGTGTGATTTTTTGGAGTTTAGTTACGTTTTATTACTGTGTGTCTTGTGTATTAATTTATTGTCATTAGGGTGCCCATTGAGTGCTATAGAGGCTTATCATGCCCATATTATTATTATATGGGTATGATGTACCACTATACTACTCCAATGGGTATAGGGTGGGTATAGTCAGTCAGGGTGGGTGCTTAGGCCTCCCGGGTTGGTATCGGGTCAGGGTGGGTTAACCCCTTAATGACTATAGCGGTTAGTAATCGCTAAGGTGATTAAGGGGTTAGGGGCCATTAGAATGTATTTATTTTGTATGTATGCTTTCTGGCAACGGAGCACAGAGGGACCTGCTGTTGTGGTAAATATAAGTTTATTTATTTACTTTATTTATGTATGCTAATGCAGTGTTTAATAATGGGCAAATAATCTAATATCCATATCTGGATAATAGTTATTTTGCCCATTAATGTACGGTATGGGTTTGGGCGGAGGGGGGGGCGTGTATTGATGTTTTTTTACATATTTATTAATATAAATTTCTTTAATAGTGTAGAGGTGCAGGGGGTCTCCGGAGCTGAACCACGTTGTTTTTATGTCCGGGGACGGGGGGGGGGGGGGGGGGGGGTGGCACTGTGTGTGTGTGAGGGTGGGGCTGGCACTGTGAGTATGTGTGATTATGAGTGAGAGGGAGGCTGGCGCAGCCTGTGTATTTGTAAAAGGGGGAGTCTGGCACTGTGTGTGTGTGTGGGGGGGGGGAGGGGGGCTGGCACTGTGTGTGGGGGGGGGGGGGGGGGGGGGGGCTGGCTCTGTGTGTATGTGTGATTGTGACTGAGTGAGAGGGAGGGAGGCTGGTGCTGCCTGTGTGTGTAAATGGGGGAGGCTGGCTGTGTGTGTGTGTGTGCATGTGTGTGTGTAGGCTGGCACTGTGTGTGTGTGTAAGGGGAAGGCTGGCGCTGTGTGTGATGGGGAGGCTCGCTCTGTGTGCAAGTGTGAGCGTGAGTGACGGGAAGGCTGGCACAGTGTGTGTATGTGTGCGTGAGGGGTGATCCTGTCACTACGTGTGGAGAGTGTGTATGTGTGTGTTTGTGGGCAGGGGGTAAACTTGCATTGCCTGTGTTAATATGGGGGAGGCTAGCAGTGTATGAGCACTGTAGTTTCTGTGTGGGGTGGGTTGAGGGGGGGGGGCTGGCAATGCCTGTGTGTGTAAGGGAGAGGCTGGCATTGTGTGTGTGTTTGTGTGTGTGTAAGGTGAGGCTGGCACTGTGTGTGTCAGCGGGAGGTGGCACTGTATGTATGATTGTGTGTGTGTAAGGTGAGGCTGGCACTGTTTGTATGTGTAATTATGAGTAAAGAGGAGGCTGGCACTGTGTGTGGGGCGAGGGGGGACTGGCACTGTGTGTCTGTGTTCATGTAAGGTGAGGCTGTCACTGTGTGTGTGGGGGGCTGGCACGGTGTGTGTGTGCGGGTAAAAGAGAGGGGCTGGCACCGTGTGTGTGGGGGGGAGGGGGCTGGCACTGTGTGTACAGCATGCGTGATTGTGAATGAGAGGGAGGCTGGCAGTGTTTGTGTGTAAATGGGGGAGGCTGGCAGCGTGTTTCTGTGGGGGGGAAGGCTGGCAAAGCCTGTGTGTCAGGGCGAGGCCGGCACTGTGTGTGTAAGGAGAAGACTGTCACTGTGTGTGTGTTTAAGGGGGTCTGGCACTATGTGTGTGTTTGTGTGTGGGGGCGAACCTGGCACTGTGCGTGTGTGTATGTGTGTGAGTGAGGGGGCGGCTGGCACTGCCTGTGTGTGTAAAAGGGGGAGACTGGCAGAGTGTGTGTGTGTGTAGGCAGGCACTGTGTGTGTAAGGGGAAGGCTGGCACTGTGTCACTGTGTGTGTAGGGAAAGCTGGAACTCATTGTCTATGTAAGGGGGAGACTGGCACTGTGTGTGTTTTGTGTGTAAGAGGGAGGCTGGCACTGCCTGTATGTGTGTAAAAGAGGGGGAGGTTGGCACGGTGTGTGTGTGTGTGTGTAAAAAAGAGGGAGAGGTTGGCACTGTGTGTTTGTGTGTGTGGCTGGCACTGCCCTTGAATGTGTAAAAGAGGGGTGGTGTGTGTTTGTGTGTGTGTGTAGGAGGCTGGCACTGTGTGAGTGTGAGAATCAGTACCTGCAGAGCTGGGGTATCTGGGCACTTGGGGTAGGAGAAGGTGACGTGCTGGAATTGGATGTGCCCTGGCAGGATGTGGGGAGCGAGATGCCCTGCAAGGGGTAACTTCGGGGTGCGGTCCATGTACTCGAAAACCTTCTCCGAGGATCCCACCGCCTTCCTGACATCAGGGTACATCTTGAGCAGCACCTGGGCATGGGGAGAGGTACAGCGCAGGGTGTGAGAGCCTGCAGCACGTTGCCCTCAGAGAGGCCTATATCGCGTTGCCCTCAGAGAGGCCTGCAGCACGTTGTCCTCAGCGAGAAGCCTACAGCGCGTTGCCCTCAGAGAGGCCTATATCGCGTTGCCCTCAGAGAGGCCTATATCGCGTTGCCCTCAGAGAGAGGCCTGCAGCGTGTTGCCCTCAGAGAGAGGCCTGTAGAGCGTTGCCCTCAGAGAGAGGCCTGCAGCACGGTGCCCTCAGAGAGGCCTGCAGCACATTGCCCTCAGAGAGGCCCGCAGCTCGTTGCCCTCAGAGAAGCCTGCAGCCCGTTGCCCTCATAGAGGCCTGCAGCCCGTTGCCCTCAGAGTGAGGCCTCCAGCGCGTTGCACTCACAGAGAGGCCTGCAGAGTATCAATCTGTTTATCCCTTCCCACTGAATGAATCCTGCAGAGCATTGCTGCTTGTAAGATGTCCGTCTCTCACCTCCACGGCCGAGGTAAACTGCATCTCGTACAGGACAAATGATACCAGGTCACCTCCGTTGAGATCCCCGTGTGTCACCAGGCGGCCCCCGAAATATAGGATCCCGACCTTCAGAGCCAACCCCGAAAACTGTGAGGGAGAGAGGAGAGTATCACAACTTCTTTTCTTCTCTCTCTGTGCTGCTCTACACAAAGGAGATTTGCTTATAAATTGCCAGGTTTACGGCCACATTTAAAATGGCCGCTTTATGTAGTGAGATCGTTCTTTTGTTATTCCTACAAAGCTGGGATGGCCATCTTAGCTTTGATTATGCAGGGAAGGATGCAGCACATAGGGCCTTATTCAGAGAGGGTTGATAAAAAAAAATCGCCAGGGAATTTAAAATGACTGTTTTTTGGGCGTTGCTATCACGGTATTCAGAAAGGCTCGACTACCAGTGATAGCAAAATTCCCAAAACGGGCGAGTTGCTGCCAGCGAGAGCCTTGAGCCTCTGAAAAGGCCTAAACCGGCGATTCATTTCTGCTGCAGAGAGAGCGGCTCTGAGAGAGCCGCCTCTCCCAGCTGAAATGTCGGCCGAAAATTATTTATTTAAATATACATTTCTTTAATAGTGTAGAGGTGCAGGGGGTCTCCGGAGCTGAACCACGTTGGTTTTATGTCCGGGGACCCCCTGCTTCCCGAGATACGGGCCCCATTATGGGGTGCCGGTATCCCTCTGCATTGAAATGTCCCACGTCACGTGACCGGGACATTTCCTTGCATAATAGATACCGGCACCCCATAATGGGGCCTGTATCTCGGGAAGCAGGGGGCTGTGCTTCTCACTGTGCCGCAAGGTGCCTCTCTGTCATCCTCTATGCTTCTCACTGTTACTCCCTGTGCCTCTCTATATCTTTCTCTGTGCTTCTCACTGTGACTCACTATCTTTCTCTGTAGTCCTCACTGTGCCTCTATATATCTTTCTCTGTGCTTCTCACTGTTACTCCCTGTGCCTCTCTATATCTTTCTATTTGCTTCTCACTGACTCCCTTTAACTCCCTATATCTTTGTCTGTGTGACTCCCTGTGCTTCTCTCTCACCTTATCGACTACCTATGACTCTCTTTCTCTTTCTTGCTCTCTGTCCTCGTGACTCCCTATGCCTCCCTCTCACCTCCCTCTCACATCTCTGTCCCTGTGACTCCCTATGCCTCTTTCACCTTACCCCCCACCCACCCCCCTCCCCACTGGGACTCCCTCTCCTCGCTCACATCCCTTTCCCTGTGACTCCCTATGCCTCTCTCTCACCTTCTCCCCTCCCTGTGACTCCCTATGCCTCTCTCACCTTATCTCCCCCCCTGCCCCCGGTAACTCCCTGTGCCTCTCTCCTCAGGTGTCTGTGGTTAGTCAGGAGCCCTCTCTGTCCGCGCGGTCCCTGAAGGATAATATCTCCTATGGGATGGGGGACCTTCCCCTGAGATCTGTGGAGGATGCGGCAGAAATAGCGAACGCTCACAGCTTCATCACAGGCATGGAACACGGATACCAGACAGGTACTGTATGTATGTATGTATATGTATATATATATATATATATGAGGGGAAAGAACACTAGCGCATCAAAATTATAAATAAACTCAATACAAAAATAAAACTCAATAAAGTGATACAACACAATACTAGAGGAGGTGCTACCAATAACTACCTATCCCTTATCTTAAATGCTGCCAATTAGGTCCACGGCCTCACCAACGCCGAGAGAAAGAATTGGGTGAAGATGACCTAGGCGCAAACAAAAAGGGAATGAAAAAATAATAATATAATGGGAAGTCCAAAATAATTCAAAAAACAGAACACTGTCAAGGAAGGGGATCCCAAAAAACAACTGTCACTTTATCCAATTGAGAACGAGAAATTCCTTGCTGTAGACAATTAGGAGTATATATAATGTAAATACATATAAGGAAATAATGACCCGATGATATAATTCTATCGATTAGGATTGTGGATAGTATAATTAGTGCAATACTTGAATGGATAGTAGTCTTCTTAGAAAATGTAATTATAAAAACTTAATTGAATACAAAATAAAACAACAATAATATGAGAGAGGATACACTTAATGAATATAAATTGACAATGGCCCAATATTAATCCAAGTCTTTAAAAAGACTTTGGGTGTAGTTCCTATGGCATATATTAATGCTTACAAAGAAAAAAACTTTAGTAGTAGTTCTCCTTACCCTCCGTCATGATCTTCTGGGTGGTGGGATTTGTATAGTATATCTGCTTGGGAGCAGTGTAGAATGCTGTTGGAGAGAGGGAGGGGAAGGAGAGGGGGGGGGGAGAAGGAAGGGGCTAGCCTGCTCTTCTTCCTATTACTCCATCAACTCACTCACCCCTCTTCAAGAACTTGGTATATTGGTGTGATCCGCGTCTCCAGACGCACAGTTACCCTCTACCTCAATCTCCTCCTCTGTAGTTAGACTGGGAATCACTACATCCAGTTTCTCCAAACGCATCACGTGGGGGAGCCTCTTCACGTCGCGCGAGACGTTCAACTTTGAAACTGCACCGTCTTCGATCCAATCAATACTGCAGTGATTTACAACTTCGTCTGCTATGAAACAGACCTAGGACAGGGGGACAATTCTCACAGATAGTGTTCCTCTCTCTAGTAATTAACCCTACGCGTTTCAACACACGGTGTCTTCGTCAGGGGTTCAATACTGGACTAACTATCCCTCTCTATATATAAGCACCTCCTCTACAATACTAATTGTAAACACATGATCATAACATATGATAGCAATCGTAAATCACAATTTAAACTTCATTTGTACACTGTTAGACATAGCAAGAAAACATAGAATACTGACCAATTAGTAATTACATGAATTCAAATAAGGGATATATATTGAAAATGTATAAAACACAATCATTAAACAGGATTAATAATAAGCATAGATTTTAAGATAATTGGATTATAACATCCCCACAGCAACTCACATTTAATTCCAAATGCAGTTATGCTAATTATACCACACATAGGCACATCTGACTGTCACCTATCAAATAGAAGCCTTCTATTAGGAGTTTTAGTTGGTACACTTAAATTAGTGCACTTACACCATATTCATGGAATGAACCATGAAGAATCAATTTTGACATGGAGAATTAATTCAAACATTACTTTATATCTACATGAAAATACACTATGTATAATTAGTCATGGATCATTGGGATATAATATTACACTTATACTCTAATTAATTATTACATAAACCCAATTATAGGAAAAGGGCATTCTTCATTTAACACTTACTAATCTATAATATAGAAATAACTTTATATATATATAATAAAGTGCATTGTATTGTTAAATTTTAACTGGAAAATTTAAAAAGATTCATAACAAAAATATTGCATAATATGTTAAACTAGCACAATAATCCAAGAATAATTAGACATAAAGATATACAACATTATATCAAAAAATACAATGTATACGCATCGAATCTTAAAAGCCTGAGTTAACTATAACATAATAACATTTCCCAAACCTAATGTACAATTAGACTAACATATTCCAATCAATGTTGTATTCTGAAATATAGTATACATACTGATTATATCTGATGATAGATAGAAACATATTTTAGAGGACATAATAACATCATAAAATGATCAAAAGGGGGAGGGTGTATTTTAATTGTAAACATGTATTAACCCCTATTGAAATATTAACTACTTTGTAACATTTCTTGGACATAAATTTGAAAACCTCCCTGTAAACGGACGTTCACAGAGGTACACAATTGGAGACTTTTATAATGTGAAATTATAATAAGGCTTTATTGTGCTTTTTCCTTTTCATCAGGAAATCATCCAAACACAGGGGGGTGAACAAAGCTTCTATTCACTTGGGAGTATCTCTAGTGAAAATACCATGAATTTAATTCACAACTCCCTAAGTCAAGCATGTCTCGCAGCCCCAAAACATATAGCATGAAATAAGCAGATATAAGCAGTCTCTTAATAATGAAAGTCTTATCTGTTAGCTGCTGTAGAGTAAGCTTCTCTGCTCTCCTGGAACCGCACCTGTGCGTGCACAGAAAATCAGCACCCAGGTTTAGAAGTCTTATTTGGTATCTTGCAATCAGCTATGCTGTGCAGAGCTCAAGACCGGTCAGCTCCAGAGATATGTGTTCTCTTGGTCAGTCTCTCCTGGGTGACTCAAGAACACTGCTCTGTCTCCAAAGTTCAGCTCTCAGACAGAGCTAAGGAGTCACTTCCTGTCTCAACAGAAAGGCGTTTGTAAGCAATCTAAATGAGGCAGGTGGTGTTTATTAATTGACTACCAGCAGTTAACCACCACACTGCTAGATTAAAGGCACATTACTTGAACAGGGATTACTCCCCTGTTACACTCCACACCATCCACAGTAGACAGGGCATATGAAAAAGTTTTGGGAATGGATAGATCGACTTTAATCACACATAAGGAAAAAGCTAATATCTCAAATGAAAGTACAGATACAATATCAATACCCTTTGTTACCCAATTTAACAGCTCTTCAAAATAAATAAAGAGAATAGTCAATAAACATTGGGATATCTTGCTTAAAGATCCCATATTTCAACAAATAATACCAAAAACACCAAAGGTTATCTTTACAAAACCTCCAAACTTGAAACAAAAAATAGCTCCAAGTTGTCTGAAGAAAGAGATAGTTAAGAAACAAGATATAACGCAAGGGTTCTTTAAATGTTTGAAGTGTAAAGGGTGCAAGCTAAATTGTAATACTACAAAAACATTTAAGTCGATTCAGTCCACAATAACACAAGAAATTCATGAAATTGACAGTCTCATTGACTGTAACTCGGATCATGTTAAATATATGTACTACAGTGCCCCGGTCACAAACAATATGTGGGAAGAACAACTCGCAAGCTGAAACTTCGCATAGCAGAGCATATTGTTAATATTGAAAAGGGTCTCACTCAACATAGCGTCTCCAAACATTTCAGAGATCATCATGGACAAAACCCACATGGGTTGAAATTTATGGGGTTTGAAAAATTGTCATACAGCTGCAGAGGGGGGAATAAGGTCAACCAAATCTCAAAAAGAGAAACATATTGGATTTATACACTTAAGACCTTAACCCCCCAATGGATTAAACATTGATATAGACCCTGGTTCATTTTTGAGAGAGTAGCTGGACCCCTTTTGGTGATTCCCCCTTGTGTCAACTTTTCCATCTTTCTATGTTTTCAATATGTTCATGATTTTCCTATGCCAATTGTTGACTGTGGATACAATTTAAATATATTTGGTGTTTAGATCTAAATCTTTGTATGTTACAACAATATATTATTATTCCTCTAGATATAATATCCCCATATAGGGAGGTTTTCAAATGTATGTCCAATAAATGTTACAAAGTAGTTAATATTTCAATAGGGGTTAATACATATGTTTACAATTAAGATACACCCGCCCCCTTTTGATCATTTTATGATGTTATTATGTCCTCTAAAATATGTTTCTATCTATCATCAGATATAATCAGTATGTATACTATATTTCAGAATACAACATTGATTGGAATATGTTAGTCTAATTGTACATTAGGTTTGGGAAATGTTATTATGTTATAGTTAACTCATGCTTTTAAGATTCGATGCGTATACAGTAGAGGCAACTCTTATTCGAACAAAACCAGTGGCTAATTCCCCAAAAGACCCAGGAAACACCCAGGTACATTCTGAATACATGCCTTAAACTTTCCTTAAACTAGCCCCAGCATTTCTGCATTGATTAACAGCGGGGGTCCCTGGCAGTCCCATTCAAACTGAATTGGACTGCCAGGGATCCCTGCTGTGTTAATCCTATGGGTCGTTAGACAATGCAGAAATGCCTTAAACGTGCCTCAAACTAGCCCAGAACATACCCAGAATGTAACCGGGCTAGTTTACAGCAAATGTTAGAATAAACTTTGCCTCTACTGTACTTTGTATTTTTTGATATAATGTTGTATATCTATGTCTAATTTTTCTTGGATTATTGTGCTAGTTTAACATATTATGCAATATTTTTGTTATGAATCTTTTTAAATTTTCCAGTTAAAATTTAACAATACAATGCACTTTATTATATATATAAAGTTATTTCTATATTATAGATTAGTAAGTGTTAAATGAAGAATGCCCTTTTCCTATAATTGGGTTTATGTAATAATTAATTAGAGTATAAGTGTAATATTATATCCCATTTGATCCATGAATAATTATACATAGTGTATTTTCATGTAGATATAAAGTAATGTTTGAATTAATTCTCCAAGTCAAAATTGATTCTTCATGGTTCATTCCACGAATATGGTGTAAGTGCACTAATTTAAGTGTACCAACTAAAACTCCTAATAGAAGGCTTCTATTTGATAGGTGACAGTCAGATGTGCCTATCGTGTGGTATAATTAGCATAACTGCATTTGGAATTAAATGTGAGTTGCTGTGGGGATGTTATAATCCAATTATCTTAAAATCTATGCTTATTATTAATCCTGTTTAATGATTGTGTTTTATACATTTTCAATAGATATCCTTTATTTGAATTCATGTAATTACTAATTGGTCAGTATTCTATGTTTTCTTGCTATGTCTAACAGTGTACAAATGAAGTTTAAATTGTGATTTACGATTGCTATCATATGTTATGATCATGTGTTTACAATTAGTATTGTAGAGTAGGTGCTTATATATAGAGAGGGATAGTTAGTCCAGTATTGAACCCCTGACGAAGACACCTTGTGTTGAAATGCGTAGGGTTAACTAATAGAGAGAGGAACACTCTCTGTGAGAATTGTCCCCCTGTCCCAGGTCTGTTTCATAGCAGACAAAGTTGGAAATCACTGCAGTATTGATCGCATCGATGACGGTGCAGTTTCCAAGTTGAACGTCGCGCGAGACGTGAAGAGGCTCCCCCACGTGATGCGTAAGCGGTGAGTGTGGCGGAGAGAAGCCGTGCGTTTGGAGAAACTGGATGTATTGATTCCCAGTCCAACTACAGAGGAGGAGATTGAGGTAGAGGGTAACTGTGCGTCTGGAGACGCGGATCACACCAATATACCAACTTCTTGAAGAGGGTTGAGTGAGTTGACGAGTAATAGGAAGAAGAGGCAGGCTAGCCCCTTCCTTCTCCCCCCCCCCTCTCCTTCCCCTCGCTCTCTCCAACAGCATTCTACACTGCTCCAAAGCAGATATACTATACAAATCCCACCACCCAGAAGATCATCACGGAGTGTAAGGAGAACTACTACTAAAGTTTTTTTCTGTGTGAGCATTAATATATGCCATAGGAACTACACCCAAAGTCTTTTTAAAGACTTGGATTCATATTGGGACATTGTCAATTTATATTCATTAAGTGTATCCTCTCTCATATTATTGTTGTTTTATTTTGTATTCAATTAAGTTTTTATAATTACATTTTCTAAGAAGACTACTATCCATTCAAGTATTGCACTAATTATACTATCCACAATCCTAATCGATAGAATTATATCATCGGGTCATCATTTCCTTATATGTATTTACATTATATATACTCCTAATTGTCTACAGCAGCGTTTCCCAAACTTTTTTTTCCGTGACCCGGTTATCTTTGAACTTCTCCTTCGTGACCCACTAAAAATTTTATCGCCTATAGGTAAAATAAAACCGTTATGAATGTCCATACAGATTTCATATATTCTCCCAATCCCCTCTATTCTCTCTCCCCCCCCATTCTCTCTCTGACCTGCACAGACGCACACAGTCACTGACCTACAGACACTCACACAGACAGACCAAACACACACAGCCAATGCTGGCCTGCACAGACACACACACAGCCACTGACACACACACACACACACACACACACACACAGCCACTGATACACACACACACACACAGCCACTGATACACACCCACTAAAAAATTTTCGACCTATAGGTAAAATAAAACCGTTATGAATGTCCATACAGATGTCATATATTCTCCCAATCCCTACTATTCTCTCTCCCCCCANNNNTCTCCCGATACACACAAACACACGATACAACACACCCACCACACAGCCACTGATACACTACACACACTTCCCCCCCCCCACAACACAACAAAGATACATACACACACTCTCTCCCCCATACACACACAGATACACACACAGAGATAGACACACACACAACAGATACACACACACATACAGATACACACACACACATACAGATACACACACATACAGATACACAACACACATACAGTAACACACACCACACACACATACACACAATACATACACCCCCCACTCTTCCCCAACACCACACAAGCCAGTGATACACAACACTCCCCTGTATATACACACACACTTAGATCTCCCATATACACATACACCACGCAGCACTGATACCACACTCACCTATACACACACACACACACTCTCTCTCTCCCCCACACACACACACTCTCCCCTATATATAGACATGCACGCACCCACTGATGCACGCACCCACTGATACACCCTCCACACACACAACAACACAACCAAACCACACACATCAACAGACAGGCAATGAAAAAAACAAACAAAGCCACACTGACTACACACAAAAAACAACTACCATATAAAAACAACACACCACACACACAACAACACAATAACCAAAAAAAACACACACACACAAACACAAAAAAACAAAAACAAAAAACAAACAATTTATACAGAGGCACAAGAAGGATGGGAGAGTGGAGAGGTGGGTGGGGAGGCGGGGAGAGATGGAGGAAGAGAAAGCCCGCGATACGAGCAGGCGGTCACACGCCTCCTCTGCACCGCAGACGACCGCGCAGGCCACACTACCCCCCCCTGCGCCTATCTCCCGCACCAAGGGGACTGAGGGAAGGGAGGCCAGGAACGGAGGCACAGGTGCGCCCCCGCACACACTTTCTACCTCCTATCACGCCGGGCATCGTGTCCTGTGGGGGGGGCGGAGCATGTCATGGGTCGGCAACATCATGATGCGGGGCTGCAGTGGGATCCCGAGTCAGCGAATCACCGTTGACACCCCAGCGATAGCAGCCTGCAACACTTCAGCACCGTCCCGCACCTCACCTCGGGCCGCCGCAAGAGGAGGGGGGGGGGGAGGGGAGGGGGAGCGAAGGAGGGAGGGGGGGGCCGTGCAAGGAGGGAGGGGGGGCCGCTGCAAGGAGGGAGGGGGGGGGAGCGCGCTGCAAGGAGGGAGGGGGGGGATGCCGAAAGAGGGAGGGGTGGACGCCGCAGGAAGGGGGAGGGGACGCCGCAAGGAGGGAGAGGGAGACGCCGCAAGGAGGGAGAGGGGGACGCCACAAGGAGGGAGAGGGGGGACGCCGCAAGGAGGGAGGGAGGACGAGCAAGGAGGGAGGGGGGGGACGCCGCAAGGAGGGAGGGGGGACGCGCAAGGAGGAAGGGGTGGACCCGCAAGGGAGGGAGTGGACGCCGAAGGAGGGAGAGGGACACCGCAAGGAGGGAGAGGGACGCCGCAAGGAGGGAGAGGGGGACGCCGCAAGGAGGGGGGGGGGGACGCGCAAGGAGTAAGGGGGTGTGCCGTGCGGCCAGCTCGTTGCGACCGGCAATTTTGCTTCATGACCCGGTGCCGGGTCGCGACCACCATTGGGAAACGCTGGTCTACAGCAAGGAATTTCTCGTTTCCAATGGATAAGTGACAGTTGTTTTTTGGGATCCCCTTCCTTGGCAGTGTTTGTTTTTTAATTATTTTGGACTTCCCATTATATTATTATTTTTTCCTCCTTTTTGTTTGCGCCTAGGTCATCTTTATGTCTATATATATATATATATAAAAGAAAAAAAGACCAGCACTAGACGTGATATAAAAATATTGTGTGAAATAAGAAAATATAAGCTAAAAAATGTAGCAAAAATTAGACATGTATGATGATGGGGAATGAAAACTAAAAAGGATAGCTCTAATGAGGATAAATCCATTCCATAAAATACACCAAAAAAAAAAGAGCGCAACACAGATAGAAAAATGCATAATCTGGGCATTATTATAAAAAAAACAGGGAAATACAAGGTCCCAATAGATAAAGACAAGGTATAAACAAACAAATATACAAACAAATTAATAAGTTCAAATCCATATAACAAGTTGAGTAAACATAAACACCAGGGCATAGGGGAAAATCACTTAGAAACATACAAGACAGTAACTGGGTCACTTTAACATGCAATCATGGTGCAATAGTAGAAATATATTGTTTTGGGATGAAAATATACAAGAGAAACTCAGATATACCACTAAACCACACACTAAGGGTTAACAATGGTAACAGGACTTCTAACTGCTAAAAGAAAAAAATAATAAATCTTTAATAATATAACTTTAAAAACACCAAAACAGAAAGTGAAGTGATGTGTAACAGTGAATATAAAATTGGAATAAAATAATCCCCAGATGGGGAGGGTATAAAGGAGAAAGCTAGTACAGGCATACCCCGCTTTAGTACACTCACTTTAAGTACACTCGCGAGTAAGACATACCGCCCAATAGGCAAACGGCAGCTACGATGCCGCCTGTCAGCACGTCCTGAACACACAATACCGGCTCCCTACCTGTACCAAAGCTGTGCGCAAGTGGGTGAGACTATAGAGCCTGTTACAAATGCGTTATTACATCAGTTATGACGATTGCAGTACAGTACATGATCAATAAGTGGGGGGAAAAGGTAGTGCTTCACTTTAAGTACATTTTCGCTTTACATACATGCTCGGTCCCATTGCGTACGTTAATGCGGGGGGTATGCCTGTAGTAGGTATAACAATAATGATATGGAAAACAATAATGTAGTATAAAGCGAGGATGCTGATAAATATGCCAAAACATATAGTGATCCCTATAGAGTAACTACTAGGCGACCATAATGGTCTAGTGTAGAGCCCCTTGTGCTTAGATAGATATGTAGCACCAAAATAGAGAGTACAACAGGTATACCAAAATTAGACTGTGACTGTGAAGTAAATGCAGTTAAAACACAGCGATGTATCAACCAATCATATGCACATGAAGTCAAACACACTCAAGTGCTGGTGTAAAAATAGACGCGTCGCACAGAAGGCACAAAGATATTATAGCGCAGCTGTGAAAAGAGTTGTACGGTGTACAAACCATGTCCCATGCCGGGGCTAGAGCGCTAACCTCCTAACATCATCCGCTCGCGGACGTCTATGGACGTGACATCACATCTGCGCCTGATGCACTTTAGTGTGACGAGTCACACTCTTTAGGGGGAGGAGCAACATAAGATGGCATCCATGCGCCTGTTATACCCTAAGGTAGGGAGGATTCAGTACCGAGGAACCAATCTCTCGGTGCCGCATATGAAATAAGCAGAGGAGGCACGGATAATCACAATGCACGTATAATTAGGCAAGTGTGACATTTAATATATATTAAAGAGGTACAGAAACAAATAAATTGTTGTATAGCCGCACAGTGTCAATGATTGGGCACGGTGTGGATATGAGACAAGAATTAGTAAAAGTATCAGCATATGCAATAATTCCAGAAGAACTAACTCAGAATGATCAGAATGGGTCAGCAATAAGCCTGGGCTAACCACTCCAGATGACAGACAGGGTCATCAGTATGGAAACTATGTTCCTGACATAGTAGTTAATTAGGATAAAAATATGTAGATGAACAATAGTGCCCAGTCCGTGGTAGACAATGATCGAAAAAATCCAAAACATTTTAAACAGCAGAGGGATCGAATAAAACAAGTGAGAGGAGGTCAGTGGTTGAAGGATTGTGCTGACCTAATCGGCCCGCCAAGGGGAAAAAATGGGTCTCTAATGTGTTAAGCAATATCCCTAGATCCCTCTACCGTGGATGATGGAATATGATCAAATGTTAGTACCACTGTTACTGACTAGGATGAGGCAGAGTTGATGTGATAGTAGGCAGACACATACGAGTAGACTCCAAACGAAACTAGGAATAAATAAAAACCCTCGTTCATTCCATTTGGGTCTGTGTGCCCAATGTGTGAATCCACCTGCACTCATGTTGTAAGAGTTTGCGATCCCAATCGCACTGCGTGGGCCCCATGAGACATGTTCTATCCACGTGAAGGTAAAGAACCCCGGGATCACCTCTGTGTATATCACATTCACAGGCCTTGCCACTGGAGTGTCACGTTTATTTTGAAGGAACCTAGGTGTCCCAGACCCTTACTTTTAGTGGTCTATGATTTCACCGACATATTGTTTTTTGGATATACACGTGATCAAATAGATGATCCGGTCGTCAAGCAGTTTATGAATGTCTTATTTGAGTCTCTGGTTATGTAAGGCTCCCTGATATGTCCCTCCTGACAACTTGCTTACTATAACACGCTCTCTGAAATGGCCTGTCATGTCTACTGCCTGTTGTTTAAACTCAATGGTACTTGAGCAATTACGCCAAGCGTAAGAACTGGCCAGTGGGGATGCTATTAATCATATAAGTGGGGGGTCGGTGACTACTGGCCAAAAGTGACTATTTGTAGAGGTGGGTTTACAGAAGATCGTGCTTTCAGTCTACCCTCCCACTCTTGGCAATCATCAGACCAGAAAGTCGATACTGTTAGACTTGATTGGTAAGTCAGTCTCAGGTTAAGTTTTTATTGTTCAGGACATTGATGAAACTAGTAAGAGTCTCTGTGCAACCCCACAGGAGCAAAATGTCATCTATGTACTAACCATACTATGATGTGTTCAGTAAATTTCTGTCCTCCATGAACACCACTGTCTCCTCCCACCAACTCAAAAAAGGTTCGCGTAGGTGGGAGCGCACGTGGTGCCCATGGTGTCGGTACCGTGTAATTTATGTATACCGTCGTTAAACAAAAATACATTTTAGTAAGGTGAGGTTGATTAACTAATGACAAATGCATTGTGTTGGTAGAGTGTATGTCACAAGCTCTGAGAAAATTGACAAGATAACAATCCTAACTCATGTAAAAACTGTGTACAACTCTCGACATCGATGCCAACCGAAGTAATGTTGTTCAACAGTGATATCCTCAAGCCTAGACAAGACTCTGTAGTGTCCTTTAGGAGAGAAGGGAGGGAAGCGACAAAAGAGGCTTAGAAAATTACCAAGTACATGCTATATTTGATGTAATATTACCCATCCGATACAATAGGTTGCCAGTGTGGCACAATCCTTGTTTTTGTGATTTTAGTTAAATAATAGAATGTGGCCAAAGTGGGATTTTGATTAGCATGAAGTTAAAATTCGCTTTGGGATATAACTTTAGTCAAGCCCTCTCAACACCTGAGTAAGTTCGTCTAGGAATTGTCTTGTGGGGTCATTGATGAGGACTTGTAACAACTAGTGTCTGGGAGAAGTCGCAAGCCCTCTTTAACATATGCTTCCCTATTAAGTAGAACTACATTGCCCCCCGTTATCGGAGGGCATAATGACAATAGACAATGACAATAGAACTGTAATTGCCAGATATGGGGATTTATTTTATTCCAATTTTATATTCACTTTTACATACATTCACTTTGTGTTTGGCGTTTGTTAAAGTTATATTATAAGATGTATTATTTTTGCTTTTAGCAGGTTAGACGTCTGTTACCATTGTTAACCCTTAGTGTGTGGTTCAGTGATATATCGAGTTCTCTCTGGTGGATATTTTCATCCCAAAACAAATATTTATACTATTTGCACCATGAGTGCGTGTTTAAAGGGACTATGTGACCTCGGTTATTGTTTGATGTTATAACAAACAAATAACAAGAAAATAACAAAATACAAATTCAGAGGGAATATTAATACCAATTAGTGTCCGAAAAAACAAGCTGAGGAGGAGATATAGGAGTAGAGATATTAATAGCCATTATAGTCTGTAGCCACTCGAAGTCTCAATTGAAGAAGCTAATAAGTATAATGCAGCAAATACTGTTATGTATGTCTTGATTGAGATAGATCAGTGTCACATAGGTTGCAATGTGTAGCCACGTTGTTAGTAGCAAAAATGTAACCATTTGTAGGTGGAAACAAGCAATAGCAGGGAGTGAAGATATAGGAACGATCTCATCAGTGACAAGTAAATAGACGATCCTAAGGGATACACAAATCGCCGTCGTAAGCACCTCCGATATGCTGCTCGGCAACCAAACAACGCGATCCAGGGAACACACTGTTTGTGCTCTCCCTCTCCAATCAGTGACTGCAAGCCAGACACGCTGATATAAAACTGGGAAGCCCGTAAGGCTGTGGCCAGGGTGGCGCTGAGGTGCAGGCGTATGCGATCGGTGGTTGGCGCAAGCAAGCGGCAAATTCAATTTGCTTGCTTGGCAAGCAGCTAAGCGCCGTGCATGCTTAGGCGCTTGTCACGCTGGCCACACAATTGCCGCAATTGTTTCATCACGGCCAGCGTGAGCGCGCCGCCCGCTCAGCGGCACCCTGGGCGCAGCCTAAGATTTACAATCCAGCCTATAGATCTTTCCTCCTGCTGTAAAGCTCTCAATATCAACAGCAAGAAGTTAAGCTGCACGCTTCCATAATCTGCTGTGGCATACAATTCAGGAACTCCTCACTCCTCATTCAGCTGAATCAACAGACACAATGACGTAAACCAACATGTTCGTCAGTGTTTCTTGGTTGATGGCAATGAGTATACAGTATATGGACCCAATTGGTCTGATTGGTAAATAAAATCAGTAAAAAAAAATAAACTCCCAGTAGACTTGGTAATGGAAAATGGGAACATAACTCAAGATAGACCACAATATAAATAAATAAAAACAATTATTAAATACATAAAATGAACCATCAAATATAAATGATAAAAAGTATTAACTAATACAAATGACAAGTAAAATAAATATGTAACGAAACAAAAATTAAAACCATAAAATACACTAAAAAATTCAGAAAAAATATCAATAGCAATATGGTATATATAAACAATATCAGCATAAATATGGAAATCTTATCAAATCAATTGAAATAATATATTTAAAAAAATATATATCCCAAAGGGGATAAAAAAAGGGGGACGAAAAGGACATACCAAACTTTTAAGAAAATATGGACACTATACAATAGTACTAGTGTCCAGATTTTCATTAAGACCACCGGGTATCAAGATTATTAAGCTTGAAATTCCAGTAGGTCTCCGTACGAGCAAAGCACTTTAACCCTGTCTCTCGCTAGAACGGAGGGACCGGATGTGTTCCAACCCATACTCTTAGACCATCAGCAGATTTATTGTGACAAAGGAGGTGATGTTTAGATAATGATGATTAATAACACCATTCAAAATTTCCTCTGTGTTCCAAAAATCTGGTGCAAAGGGGGACATGTGGTGCATCCACAAGAAATCATGTTAAATACAAAAGTAGTTGGCAATTAATAAAGCCTTAACTAAAAAAGTATCCCCATGAGAGAAGGATGTACATTTTTTTGTCTCCAAAAAAGTACATGTAAGACACCTCCCCCTATTGCACCTAAAATACCAGATGGCCTAGAGAAATAGAGCGGGAACGGGAAAAGGATCGTGGTTTAGTAGGAGCCAACATAGTTTTATGACACTGCTTTTCTCTAAAATATAGGGGTCGTTGGTCCAATGGTTCTCCCAAAACAGGATCAGCTTCAAAATGCCCCAGTGTCTATTGAAAATAGACTTCACCGATTTTGTGCGACTGGCTACATTTCGTCGTGGAAAAAGATACCACGTTTAAAAGGGGGATCGGCCATTTCGAGAAACCTGTTTTCATTCTTCTTTTGTTGAGCAGAACTGCCTATCAAGTTCTTTGCGCTCAGTGCAAAAGATCTTCAACATGTGCACTGT
This sequence comes from Ascaphus truei, assembly GCA_036426205.1. Lineage (NCBI taxonomy): Eukaryota > Metazoa > Chordata > Amphibia > Anura > Ascaphidae > Ascaphus > Ascaphus truei. The sequence goes on from WSYH01002068.1 coordinate 40,386, forward strand.
CATATCTTCCTCAATAAATTTGGCCTCTATAATATGGGATGAACAATGAAGTCAAGATCAGTGGAGCAATGCGTTTCAATCTACTAAACTGGCTGTATGGAATATTCCTCAGCCAACCTTGTGATGACTGCTCTTGCATGGAGGTAGCTATTGGACGCCACCTCTTAATATGTACATCTGTTGTACCTCATTTTTCCAGTCAACTTTTAAGCACAAGATCTAGAAAAATAATAGAAAATTAGAATAGAATCAACCACTGAAGTGAAAAACAGACCAAGTTTCAAAGACATGTGTAAATAACTCATGAAATCCACATGTTAGTGTCCCAAATGATCAAAATATCATCTATGGAACGCCATAGTAGACCAGGCCCGCCACTATGATGGTTATTGGTCCAAACACTCTTTGAGATATATAGTATATATATACACTGGTCGACAATCACCAAAAAAATCTACTAGCACTTACCCTCTCCCCCAGCCCCGCCTTTAGCCCTGCCCCCAGCCTAGGTTTTTAAAAAAGAAATTAAAAATTCTAGTAAGAACACATTCGTTTTGAATAAGAGTTTATTTATTGTATTACTTTATACTTACTACAATTAGTCCTTGTTAATATACGTGTGTGTGGTGTGTGTGTGTCGGATCTAGAAAAAAAAGCAGATGTGAATGACTAGTTTCCTGAACCCCTTACCAGTGCCTGATGCCCCCGCCTTCAACAATACCTAAAGCAGCAATCCCGCCGGGGATTAACTGATCCGCAGTACACTAATATCCAGCTACCCGACATTCCCGCAAATTGGAGGGGAGGGTTGCCCTACTGTCTCTTGGGTTAGGGGGGATTCTGATGTCTCCGTGTGAAGCTCGAGAGTTAGATCTGGAAGAAAAGCCGTATTAGGTTATTTTCGTGTGTTAGGTATGGCAGTTAAGTAAGGGGGTAAAAGAAGAATTCAGATCCAGTGTGAGAGAGTGTGGGTGACAGACAGAGAGAGAGAGAAGTATGGGGAGGCAGAGAGAGAGAGTATGGGTGCGCCAGCAGAGAGAGGTGTGTGTGCGACAGAAGGGTGACAGAGACAGGGAGAGGTGACGGAGAGGGTGAGGATATATATAGAGTATATCTATATACACACAAACAGGTATAAGTACCTCTCCGCTCTCTCCCTTTTTCCTCAGGTTGCAGGGCAGAGGGGAGGCTTTCTCTGGGGGGCAGAAGCAAGCGTGGTGGCACTGGCGAGAGCTGCTCTGGAGGGACCCCAGATCCTCATACTGGACGTGCCACCAGTGCTCTGGATAAGAGAGCGAGCGCAGGTAAAGGTAAGTGACCGGGGTGTATACACGACAGAGGGTGACCATGGTGCCTATAAAGGCAAAGGATCAGAGCAGGGTGTATTGCAAGAATGGGTGGAGAGCAAGGCATATACACGGCTCAGGGTTGAGACTGGGGTTAATACGGCTCACGGTGAGACCAGCTGTGTAAATGGCAAGGTTGACACGAGGTGTATGACAGTACATGGCATAAGATGAGACCGGGGTTTATACATGGCACAGGGTGAGACCGGTGTATACATGGCGTGGGTGAGTCCCGGGGTGTTACACAGCACAAGGTGAGACCGGGTGTACATGGGTTATTAAACAGCACAGGGTGAGACAGGGTTGTATTACAAGGCACAGGGGGACCGGAGCATATTCATGGCACATAGTGAGAATCAGAGTGTATGCACAGTGCGGGTGAGGATGGGGCGTTATACACGGCAACAGGGTAAGACTGGGTGTGTATACACAGTGGCAGGGTGAGGGCAGGTATATATACATGCCACAGGGTGGAGAGCGATGTGACGGATGTATATACAGTACCGGGTGAGAGGCAGCGTGTGTAGTGAAAGTGTAAATGGCTGAGACCGGGGTGGTATAATACATGGTGCAGTGTGAGAGCGGGTTATGTAGTATGCAGCACAAGTGTGAGAGTGGCATTTGTACATGGCACAGGGTGAGAGTGGCATGTGTAGCAGCACAGGGTGAGGAGTGCGTGTGCACACAGCACAGGGGGAGGCGGCGTGTATACACGGCACAGGGCGAGTGTGGGTGGTGTGATCACGGCACAGGTGAGGGCGGGGTGTGTGGTGTATACACGGCACAGGCGGAGTGTGGGGGTGCTTGTTTGTGTCACGGCCAGGGGGAGGGCGGCGTGTATACACGGCACAGGGCGAGGTGGGGTGTGATCACGGCACAGGGGGAGGGCGCGTGTATACACGGCACAGGGCGAAGGTGGAGGGGGTGATCACGGCACCGGGTGAGGCGGGTGTGTTACATGGCACAGGGTGGAGTGCGGGTGTGGGTGTGATCATGGCACAGGGTTAGGGAGGGCGGGTGTGTGTCATGGCACAGGGTAAGATTGGCGTTATACACGGGCGGAGGGGTAACATCCGGACCGGGGTGTCCTCTCCTCTTCAGGTTGCAGAGCGTCTGTATGACGGGCCCCAGCACCAGAACGGTGCTGCTCATCTCTCACCGGATCAGCACTGTTGGAAAGGGCAGACAACATCCTGGGCAAGAGGGGGGTCGGATCCTGGAGGAGGGCACACACATGCAGATGTGGACGCAGGCAGGCGGGATACCACAGACTGTGGGAAAAAACAGCGCCAGCAGCTTCCAGAGAGGGAATGGAGAGAAGCTCGAGTGTAACGACCACAGGCTATTAAATTATTACCATAATTAGACACAGGACAGAATTATTGGGAGCAAACAAATCCTGTGGCCAGAGAGAATCTCTATGATAAATTGGTGCGGTTTTAACCGTCAGGACAGGGTTAAAGCTTGCAGTTCAGTCAATATCCTGCATGTGTGTTTTTTTTTAATAATCAGTTTGTACTGTGAGAAAATACTTGTGCATTTTTTTTTTTTTAAAACAACTTGAAAGACAATTTTAATGTATTCTATGAACGAGCATTTTTTGTCTATAGCAACCCTTTAGAAAGCACAACCCTTCCTTTTCTGTGACAGGCTATGGCACACCCTTCGTGAGTCTGCCCCCCCACAGCGTGACGTGCATGAGCACAAAAGTATCAGTCATTGCCTGGTCACATGATCTGCCTTGAGAAAGCTTCTTGCCTAAGCGAACGTCGTCCAAGAGGCAGTGACGTCATTACGTCAGGGGGGGGACTAACGCTGTGATCGGGCGCGTCCTGACCCAGAGTAACTCCCTCACAGAGAGTTGCATATGAGCATTAGTCGATAATAGTTCGTGTAGGCAGAAACAGTGCAGACTTTTGACACACCAGGCATTAGCAGATGTGTATGTTGACACAGTTTGGTCACGGTTCCTTGATTTTATGCTACCAGTACCTATGCTGTTTTATCTGTACTCTGAGTGTTAGTAGACATACTTGTGATCTACATTTTTTCTACCACACGGTTTCACACAGCCATCTGTTGTTGCTTACAATAGATACACCCCCCCAGGAGACTGGCGACTGGGGGAGCCTTAGTGAGTGTGTGGTGATTTACACAGATATGGTGCCTTGATTATATAGTAAGCACCATCCAGGGACTAAGCAGCGACTGCTTATATGGATTACTCTAACACATGGTAATTGAGACCGGTCCCTGCATTCACATTGTGGTGTGTACTACCCTGGCTAACTACGAGTAATAAACGATCTGGTACCATCATAACACCAGTCACCATTACCTATAAGCTAGACACTTGATTAACACAGGTGGGCTGTATTCTGTGATTACCTACTTATACACAGACACCTGTGGTTGTTTAAACATTGACTTACCCTGCAAATATCATCAAGGGTAACAGCCAACCAGCTTTACACTTGAGTTTCTGGTGTTTTTACTTTCGCTGCGCTTTTTTTTTGGCCTACTAGCACCTATCACCCTGGTATTAGGTCCGTTTTATTTAATTGAGTTAAGACTCTAATAAATGGTATTTTAATAACTCACTATACCAATACATCACCACAACAACCTCCTTCACTGTACTGTGCGGCCAAGTTATTCAGAGCATTTGCCCGTCTGGCCGCGAGCAGTATCCTGGCGCGCCGGGGGTGACGCGCGCGCGCCGAAGCAGGAAGAGGCCCCCGATCGCGGGCGCTCTCCCTACCGCTGCCGGGTCCGCCGGGTCCCCCGGAACCCCCTGCCGCCGGCCGCGATCGCGGGACACCAGGCTCCACGGGGAAGCCCTGGACTGCCGTGCAGGGGGCGCTGGCACCCGAGATTGGGTGACCGTGCATCGGTGATTGCGCGGGCACGCTGAGGGTGCGGCTCCCAAGCCGGGACATTCCGGCGTTGCGGAATGGAGACCGCACTGGATATTAAACTGTTCGGGCAGTGTATATTGTGCACTGTTGAGTGCTCTCCGCTGGGGTCTGTTTTTACTATAGTACTAGCACTGGATCTTCCCCACAGATTGTCAAGCAGCAGCAGAAAAGGAGAGTAGCTCAGAATGAATGAATTACAAACCTATCCAGTTGCACGGTGTTAGTTAATGTTAAATATTAACAACTCATTTACAATCAGATCTGTAAATATACTGAAAAACATATGTATATTTATTTGTGTGTATGGTGATGTGTACAATTCAATGTGGGTTATAGAAAATTATACATGGCCTGGTTCTTGTATAGCGCTTCTAGTTTACATGCACTTACAGAGACATTTGCCAGACAAGGCCCTGCGGAGTTTAGGTGTAGGATGTATGTGGGTGTTGTATATAGATATATATGACACGCAAGCATATACATGCACACATACACATGTGAACAAAACACACACACACACATACATCACACTGCACGGCACATATATAAATGCGCACACATACACATGCGCACACGATAACATGCCACACACGACGCACCCTCACGCACACCATCCCACGAGAGGGGGTGGGGTTAGCCTACACATATAACCACAACACATACAACCCTGTCACCTGAACATGCGCACACGCACCATAGCATGCGCAACGCACTTGAATTACACGACAAACACCTACGCACACGTATACATATACACCGCACACATAACATGCGGCACATCGCACACTAAACATGCGCACATAGCGCACTTATACACGCACACAATACGCACACTATACATATACACGCACACCTGAACCTGCGCAAACGACCCACATAACCATGCGCACACATACATAAAACGCCACACAGTGGAGTATATGTGTGTATATTTTATGGTATTTGCTTGACCTGGAAGAGAGGAAAACCTCTTGAAAGCTTGTCCATGACACAAATTGTTGTCCAAATAAAAAAAAGAGTATCAACAAATACTGAAGAACTCTATATTCTGCGTGTGGTGGTGTTGTATGTATGTTGCTAATATATATATATATTTATATATATCATAATACGTGTGTGGTGGTGTTCTATATATGTATGTTGGCTATATAGCGAAGGTCAGCGCCTGCAGCGCAGCAGCAGTCCAGCGGCGGATGGAGGAAGGACGGCCGAAATCCTGCAGCGACAGCTGCGGCAGAGGACAGATCAAGCCGGCGCGGAGGTAGAGAAGGACGGCATCCTGCAGCGAAGGCTCGCAAGCGACAGAGTGACAGCAGCCAGCGGCGGGAGGGAGAGAAAGGACGGCATCCTGCAGCCGAAGCGCGACAGGACAAGCAGCCAGCGGCGGAGGGTGAGAAGCGACGGCATCCTGCAGCGAAGCTGCGCGCAGCGCAGCCCTCAGTGAGAGGATCCTCACGGCAGCGCATGCGACCGGCGGGGAGGGGAGAGAAGGACGGCATCCTTGCCGCGAAGCTCGGCAGGCGCAGAGGAAGCAGCGGCGTCGCGGCGAGGGAGAGAAGGACGGCATCCTGCAGCAGAAGCTGGGCAGCGACAGGGAGCACGGCGCGAGGACGGGGGAGAGGCACTGCAGCGAGCTCAGCGACGCGACAGCGCGGGCGCGAAGAGAGAGAAGGACGTCATCCTGCAGCAAAGCCCTCGGCAGCAGCAGTAGGGTACAAGCATCCGGCGAGCGAAGGGATGAGAAGCGACCGGCATCCTTCAGACGAAGCTCGGCACGACAGGTACGCAGCCGGCGGCCTGAGGCAAGAGAGAAGGGGAAACTGCATCCGTGCAGCGAGTCTCGGCAGAGACAGCAGGACAGCAGCCGGCGGCGAGGTCTAAGCAAGGACGCCAATCCTGCAGCGAAGCTCGTAGAGACAGGACACGCACCGGCGGTGGAGGAGAGTAAGGACGGCATCCTGCACGAAGCCGTCAGCGACAAGGACAGCACCGGCGGCGAAGGGGAGGAGAAGGCACGGCATCCTGCACAAAGCTCGGACCACAGAGGACGGTCAAGCCGCGGTGCGAAGGGATGAGATCAGAGAGAGCCGGCATCCTGCAGCAAGCTCAGCACGACAGGACAGCAGCGCGCGGCGGAGGGAGAGAGGACGGACAATCCCAGCGAAGCTCGGCAGCGAAACAGGACCGCAGCGGCGGCGGAGGTAAGAGACGGCATCCCTCAGCGAAGCTCGGTAGAGACATGAGGACAGCAGCCGGCGGGTGGAGGGGAGAAGGACGGCATCCTGCAGCTAAGCTCGGCCGGGACAGTAGACAGCAAGCGGCGGCGAGGGGAGAGAAGGACGGGCAGCCTGAGCGAAGCTCGTGCAAGCGACAGAGGACATGCACCATCGGCGGAGGGAGAGAAGGTCGCAGAGTAGAGGCGGCTCCTGCATGCGCAGCCGGAAAGGACAGCAGTCGGTGGCGAGGGAGAGAAGGACGGCCCCAAGCCTTAGCGAAGCTGCGGAAGAGGTACAGCATCTTTTGGTGCGGAGGGAGAGAGACGGCTCGCAGCGACATCGGAGAGGACAGCAGTTGGTGGCGGAGGGAGAAAGGACGCATCCTGCAGCGAAGCTCGGAAAGGACCAGCAGTTGGTGGCGGAGGGAGAGAAGAACGGCATCCTGCAAAGCAAGCTCGGTTAGAGGACAGCAGAGTTGGTGGCGGAGGGAGAGGGGAAGGGACGGCCTCCTGCAGCGAAGCCGCATCGGGACAGAGGACAGTAGCCGGCGCGGGGAGAAAGAGGACGGAGCCTGCAGCGACGAAGCTCGCAGAGACAGCAGTTGGTGGCGGAGGGAGAAGAGTGACCATGTAAGGGACAGGAGTGGCGGTAGGGAGGTAATACGCACGCGGTGGCCGGCAGACCGAAGTCAGAGAATACCTTCTTGTCAGACCGCCTGCGGGTGACGCAGCATACATTGGTTGTGTATACACAAAAACAAACACACCACACGTACACAACCACACGTATAGAAGGATAGTACACACACACACCACCAAACACTAGATAGAGATCCACACCCACTATGGATCATATCACATACACACACACCACACATCACTATCAATACACCCACCCTATATATAGATCACAACACACCACACCAGACACACTATATATCACACTCCAACTAGATATATATACAGCATAACCCCGCTTTAAGTACACTAACTTTAATTGCACTCGACCGATTAAGTAATATCGCCAAATATTAAACGCGCAAGCCTCACGCACTGACGCCTGTCAGCGACGTCCTGAACGAGCAATCCGAAGCTCCCTGTTTTTTTAAAAAAAAACCTGTACCGAAGACTGTGCGCAACGGTTGAGACTTATAGAGCCCCGTTAGCACATGTTTATTTACATCATATGCACGTATATGACGAGTTTGAACCGTACAGTACATACATCGATAAGTGGGGGGAAAACGGTGTGCTTCCAATGTGAAGTACATTTTGCGCTTTACATACATGCTCGTGTCCCAGTGTGGTACGTAAGTGTGGGGAGCCGTGAGTAGTATTAGAGAGGAAGTAGTATAGAGACTTAAGATAGAGAGAGCACACCACACTAATATGATAGTATATAGAAGCACAAGCACACAAAGTAGAGTATAATAGGAGATCACGCACAGGACGGGAGATCGACTAATCCACAACACGGCAGACACACAACACACACACAGTAGATATAGTCTAGTATATCCCCAACTATTTCACACACCACACATAAATTTATTTTTATTTATAAGTACAGATTAATATCCACACACTTAGATCACAGAGCAAAGTTTCGTAGACATACACACACACACACACGAGATATATAGAAGAGAGTTAGATATATAGAGAGATGAGAGAGGAGAAAAGCACACCCACAAGGACACACACACATATATATATCGAGACACATACACCACACAACCCCAACATCACCAACAGCACTATGTATATAGATACTAATATCACGACCAATATATAGCACCAACACACACACAAATATATTATATATATAATAGATATATATATATTATATATATTCTAATACACACCACAACATCTATATGCAATAGTCTAGTCACACACAGACACTTACCGTAATATATATATCCAAACACACCACCTTGCTGCAAACCCCCCCCCTCCCCCGCGGTCGCGCAAACACCCCTCTCCCGCCAGTCCCCACGGGGCACAGGGAGGGGGCAGAAGGTGGCACATCACCCCAAACCCCCTCCCAGGGGCAGGTGCAACCACCCTACAATCTGACCGACTGTGGCGGGGGCCCCCCCCCCCCCCCGTAGGCAGCCACGGAGGTAGCGGGGCAGAAGGGGGACACATCTCCCGTTCCAACCCATCTCCCGCTTTCCCCCCCATCTCCCGAGCTCACCCCCCTTCCCCCCCTCCCACAAGGGCAGCGCAACCCACCCCCTCATCTCCCCGACGGGCGATGGAGGCAGCCACCGGGGAGCAGGGCAGAAGGGGGGACACATATCTTCCCTCCCCACCTCCCTCCCCCCCCCCCCCCCGGGGGCAGCGCAAACCACCCTACCCTTGCGCAACGGGATGGAGGCAAGCCACAGGATAGCGGGGCAGAAGGGCTGACACATCTCCCGCTCCTCCCTCATCTCCCGCTCACACCCTGCTCCTTCCCTCCCACGGGGCAAGCCAACCCCTCCATCTCACTCACGGGCAGGGAGGACAGCCACAGGGATCAGGCAGAAGGGGGACACCACACACAGCAAATCGGGATGGGCGGAGCACACGTCACGGGAGATCATGAATATTTCATGAGTCTCCCCTGCTTGAGAGGCAAATTATAACACACAACCCAGCTTTTAATATGTCGCCAATTTCGCCGATCAAGACATGGAGAACGGATATGACTGGCAGCTATACAGTTTCTTTAGTTAAGTGAGATATGGCACACCCTGAAGCTATTGGAAGTAAAAAAATAATACTTAATAAAAAAAAGACTGAACTGCAAGCTTAAAGAAGGCGCACTCTATAGGTATTAATATATGTGTGCAAGGGAGTGTTTGTGTAGATATAGAAAATCGCCATATTGAAATGATATAGATATAAAGAATAACTTAATCAACTCTCAAGTGAGCTGACCAGAACACCGCGCTACCATGGTAGGTGGGGTCAAATTAATTTAGAGTAATAATATCCTAACTAATTTTTGACACACACAGGACCTTTTTCACACCACCTATGACCGAACGTTTCTTAGCATATGGAATGTTAACACAAACATTTGTTTGACCCTTACCACTGCACTGCTGTTCTTCTTCATCTCACCTGATGGTTTTGGGTGAACGTATTTGTATTTTTTATACAATTTATTTATGATGACATGCATCGACTTTGCTCTTTTGAGATATCAATAGTAAGCACATTTATTATCTATCTAGGGGTTCGGATCCGTCCTACCCGCCCTATACAAAATACGGGAACAGGTTTGAGCTTTTTTAATTTCCCCTCCCCTCTCCTCCCTCTCTCTCTTCCTTATCTTCACTCTCCCTCCCCCATCACTTTCCTTTAATACTGATCCTGTCCCCAACGTCTTTTGCCTCTCTCACTTATCCAGATGCATTGCTTTCTCCTCACGTGCCAACTGTACTATTCTATTGGCTTTGTCTTATTTCTGTGTTAAACTTTGTAGCTATTAACTCTCACTATCTGCCCAGGCTATGTGCATTATGATATCCACTTATGAGCTGTATGAGGTATGGAAACAACTACGATTTAGTCTGTATTAGTATGTATGTATGTATGTATGTATTACGTATGTATCCACCCCATATACAGGGAATCAAGGCCGGTTGTAGCAAAGTTACAGCCAGAGAAGAGAGAGATGGGATAGGTTTGACGGAGACCAGGATAAAGCCAGGTTTTTTCAAAAAGCACGAGCGTTAAATCATATAAAAAGTGTTTTACCGTGTATCGAAACCCAGCAGAGAAAATGTAAGTAGAATGCATCTAGCTTCATGGAGGATCTTTTAGGTGCTTTAGTAAGTGCAATGCATCAGTTGAGTAAAACTGGGCGAAAACCAGAATTGCAGAGGGTCCAGAAGGCAAGGGAATTCAGAAATTGGCTATGCGGGAGAAGAACCAGTCAGTCAAGAGGAGACAGGGTGATATTGCAAAGACATGAGGGACATGGTGTATTTTGAGAATAGGTTATACCCTACTTGCTTGGGATGAGGAGGAAAGACCAGAGGACCACGGAGGGAGAAGAATCTCACCCGGATTAAATAGATGAAAGCAGAAGAGCAAATTCTCCCTTTAGAACTGTGTTGCACCCTCTAACGGACCTTCCGCCAGGTAACCAAGGTATACCCTATTATCAAAGTAGTTCTCCTCCTGCCATTTACCTTGAGACGGTATACTCACACACTTACGTTTTTTCCTGGTCATGTGTTTCATGTGTTTGGTGCTCATAGATCTTTTTTGCAAAATATTGATATTGAGCTGTGGCTATACTATAGGTAGGAGGATGGGATGGAATAGATAACACGCATACGCCTGTGACGTATGAAACATGGATTTAGGCAGTTAAGATAAAACATTGAATGGTTACAGTAGACATTAAATATGAAGTTTAGGTGAACACTAAAACAGTAGACATTTAGGGACTGAGCAGTGATAACCTCTAGTAATTAAATGCAGAGACTTGAATGTGATATGATGAACAGACATCACTTTAAGGTTACGACCTGAACCACACGTGATTAATAAATTAGTATTATATTAAGTAAATGAATGAACAGACATCGGTCCATATTTGGACATTACTTTTATTTGTGAACGAGTTGGACCATTGCTGGTAGGCGACTAAAAAGATTATAGACATACAAGTTATCGAATGATGAAGAAGGAAGATTACATCGGAAGGTGACATGAACAGACAATTTCTCTCTCTCTGACCTGCACAGACGCACACAGTCACTGACCTACAGACACTCACACAGACAGACCAAACACACACAGCCAATGCTGGCCTGCACAGACACACACACAGCCACTGACACACACACACACACACACACACACACACACAGCCACTGATACACACACACACTCTCCCCGATACACACACACACAGATACACACACACACACACAGCCACTGATACACTCACACACACTTCCCCCCCCCCCACACACACACAAAGATACATACACACACTCTCTCCCCCATACACACACAGATACACACACAGAGATAGACACACACACACAGATACACACACACATACAGATACACACACACACATACAGATACACACACATACAGATACACACACACACATACAGATACACACACACACACACACATACACACACATACATACACCCACTCTCTCCCCCATACACACACACAGCCAGTGATACACAAACACTCCCCTGTATATACACACACACTCTATATCTCCCCTATACACATACACACGCAGCCACTGATACACACTCACCTATACACACACACACACACTCTCTCTCTCCCCCACACACACACACTCTCCCCTATATATAGACATGCACGCACCCACTGATGCACGCACCCACTGATACACA
>WSYH01002068.1:52263-71113 GCA_036426205.1 Ascaphus truei
GATAACATCACTCCACACAGCCACACACACACACACACACACACAATCACACACCAGCAGCCAATGAACACACACACACAGCCCACTGATAACACAGACACCACCCCACACACCACACACACACACACACATACAGCTAACCCCAATACACACACACAACACACAACACACACACCCACACCACACACACACACACACACAAACACAACACATTATTACAGAGGCAGAGAGGATGTGAGTGAGTGGAGGGGTGGGGGTGGGGAGGCGGGGGAGAGGGAAAGGCCCGCGACCGAGCAGGCGGCTCCCGCCTCCCTTGCCCTGCCAGGAACGCGCAAGCCACCACTACCCCCCTGCGCCTATCTCCCGCCAAGGGGACGATGAGGGAAGGGAGCGCCAGGAACGGAGGCACAGGTGCGCCCCGCACACTTTCTACCTCTATCACGCCGGGCATCGTGTCCTGGTGGGGGGGCGGAGCATGTCATGGGCGGCAAAATATGATGCGGGGCTCAGTGGGATCCCGAGTCAGCGAATCACCGTTGGACACCCAGCGATAGCAGCCTGCACCACTTCAGCACCGTCCCGCCCCTCCCTGGGCCGCCGCAAGGAGGGAGGGGGGGGCCGCCGCAAGAGGGGAGGGGGGACGCCGCAAGGAGGGAGGGGGGGCCGCTGCAAGGAGGGAGGGGGGGCGCTGCAAGGAGGGAGGGGGGGGGAGGGGGCGCGCTGCAAGGAGGGAGGGGGGGGACGCGAAAGAGGGAGGGGTGGACGCCGCAAGGAGGAGGAGGGGGAAGCGCAGGAGGGAGAGGGAGACGCCGCAAGGAGGGAGAGGGGTGGACGCACAAGGAGGGAAGGGGGACGCCGCCAGGAGGGAGGGAGGAGCGAGCAAGGAGGAGGGGGGGGGACGCCGCAAGGAGGGAGGGGGGGCGCCGCAAGGAGGAAGGGGTGGACCCGAGGAGGGAGGGGGGGTGGACGCCGCAAGGAGGGAAGAGGGACCCGCAAGGGAGGGAGAGGGACGCCGCAAGGAGGGAGAGGGGGACGCCGACAAGGAGGGGGGGGGGGACGCCGCAAGGAGTAGGGGGGTGGTGCGGGCCAGCCTGTTGCGACCGGCAATTTTGCTTCCATGACCCGGTGCGGGTCGCGACCACCATTGGGAAACGCTGGTCTACAGCAAGGAATTTCTCGTTTCCAATGGATTAAGTGACAGTTGTTTTTTGGGATCCCCTCCTTGGCAGTGTTTGTTTTTTAATTATTTTGGACTTCCACTATATTATATTTTCTTCCCTTTTGTTTGCGCTAGGTCATCTTCTATGTCTAATATATATATAATAAAAGAAAAAAAGAACCAGCACTAGACGTGTATAAAAAAATATTGTGTGAAATAAAGAAATATAAGCTAAAAAATGTAGCAAAATAAAGACATTGTATGATGAGGGAATGAAAACTAAAAAGGAGCAGCTCTAATGAGGATAAATCCTTCCATAAAATACACCAAAAAAAAAAAGGCAATCCAAGATGAAAGAAAAATGCTAAATCTGGGCTATTTATATAAAAAAAAGGGAAATACAAGGTCCCAATAGATAAGACAAGGTATACAAACAAAATAACACAAAATAGATATCGTTCAAATCCATATAACAAGTGGAGTAAACTAAACACCAGGGCATAGGGGAAATCAATTAGAAACATACAAGACAGTACAACTGGTCACTTAACATGCACTCATGGTGCAATATAGTAGAAATATATTGTTTGGGATGAAAATATAACAGAGAGAACTCAGATATAACCACTCAACCACACACAAGGGTAACAATGGATAACAGATTCTAACTGCTAAAAGGCAAAAATTAAAATTCTTAATAATATAACTAACAAACACAAAACAGAAGTGAAGTATGTGTACAGTGAATATAAAATTGGAATAAAATAAATCCCCAGATGGGGAGGTATAAAGAGGGAAAGCTAGTAAAGGCATACCCCAGTTTAACACTCACTTTAAGTACAGCAGCGAAGTACATACCGCCCAATAGGAAACGGCAGCTCGCATGCCGTGTCAGCACGTCTACTCGAAAAGCAATACCGGCTCCTACCTGTACCAAAGCTGTGCGCAAGTGGGGAGACTATGGACTATAGAGTGTACAATGCGTTATTTACAGTCAGTATGACGATTGCAGTACAGTACATGCATCAATAAGTGGGGAAAAGGTTGTGCTTCACTTTAAGTAATTTTGCGTTACATACATGTCCGTTCCATTGCGTACGTTAATGCGGGGTTTCCTGTAGTAGGTATAACAATAATGATATGGCAAACAATAATGTAGTATAAAGCGAGGATGCTGAGTAAATATGCCAAAAAATATAGTATCCCTATAGGAGAACTACTAGGCGACCATAATGGTCTAGTGTAGAGCCCCTTGTGTTAGTAGATATGTAGCACAAAATAGAGAGTACACAGGTATACCAAATTAGATGGACTGTGAGTAAATGCAGTAAAACACACACGATGATCAACCAATCATATGCACATGAAGTCAACACAATCAATTAGTGCTTGGTGTAAAAATAGACGCGTCGCACAGAAGGCACAAAGTATATATAGCGCAGCTGTGAAAAGAGTGTACTTTGTACAACCATGTCCCATGCGGGGCTTAGAGGCTACACTCCTCCTAACTCATCCGCTGCGGACGTACTTGGGTGTATCACTCGCGCCTGATGCAAGTTGTGTGGACGAGTCACACTTCTTTAGGGGGAGAGCAACATACAGATGGCATCATGCGCCTGTTATACCTAAGGTAGGGGAGGATCAGTACCGAGAAACCAATCTCTGCGTTGCCGCATATGAAATAAGCAGAGGAGGCACTGGAAATCACAATGCACGTATAATTAGGCAAGGTGACATTTAATATATATTAAGAGGTACAGAAACAAATAAATTGTTGTATAGCCGCCACAGTGTCAATGATGTGGCACGGTGTGGATATGAGACACGAATTAGTAAAAGTATCAGCATATGCCAATAATCCCAGAAGAATTAACTGAATGATCAGAAATAGGGTCAGTAATAAGCCTGGGCTAACCACTCCAGATGACAGACAGGGTCATCAGATGGAACTAAGTTCTCGACATAGTCAGCTTAATTGGATAAAATATGTAGATGAACAATAGTGCCAGTCCGTGGTAGCACATGACGAAAAAATCCAAAAATTTACAGAAGAGGATCAGATATAAACAAGTGAGAGGAGGTCAGTGGTTGAAGGATTGTGCTGCTAAGCCCGCCCCAAGGGGGAAAAAATGGGTCCGTCTCTAATGTTAAGCAATATCCCTAGATCCCCTTCCGTGGATGAGGATATGATCAAATGTTGTACCACTGTTACTGACTAGGATGAGGAGCAGTTGATGTGATAGTAGGCAGACATAACGAGTAGACTCAAACGAATCAGGATAAATAAAAACCCTCGTTCATTCCATTTGGTGTCTGTGTGCCCAATTGTGAATCACACTGCAATCATGTTGTAAGAGTTTGCGATCCCAATCGCCATGCGTGGCCCCCGAAGACATGTTCTATCCACGTGAAGGTAAGAACCCCGGGATACATCTCTGTATATCACATTCACGGCCTGCCACTGGAGTGTCACGTTATTTTGAACGGAACCTAGGTGTTCAAGACCCTTACTTTTAGTGGTGCTATTATTTCACCGACAACGATGTTTTTGGATATACACGTGATCAAATAGATGATCCGGTCGTCAAGCAGTTTATGAATGTCTTTTTTGAGTCTTCTGGTGTATTGTAAGGCTCCCTGATATGCCCTCCTGACAACTTGCTTACTATAACACGCTCTATGAAATGGCTGTCATGTGCTACTGCCTGTTGTTTAAACTCAATGGTAATTGAGCAATTACGCCTTGCGTAACAGTAAGAACTGCCAGTGGGATGCTATTAATCAATTATGTGGGGGTGGTGACTACTGGCCAAAAGTAGACTATTGTAGGGTGGGTTTACAGAAGATCGTGTTTCAGTACCTCCTCAATCTTGGCAATCATGCAGATCAAGATCGATACTTGTTAGACTTGATGGTAAGTCAGTCTCAGGTTTAGTGTGTTATTGTTCAGTACATTGATGAAACTAGTCAAGAGTCTCTGTGCCACCCACAGGAGCAAAATGTCATATAGTACCTCAACCATACTATGATGGTTCAGTAAATTCCTTGTCTCCATGAACACCACTGTCTCCTCCCACCACTCAAATAAAGGTTGCTAGGTGGGAGCGCACGTGGTGCCATGGTTGGTACCTGTGTAATTTATGTATACCGTCGTTAACAAAAATACATTTTAGTAAGGTGAGGTGAGGTAACTTAATGACAAATGCATTGTGGGTAGAGTGTATGTCACAAGCTTGAGAAAATTGACACAAGATAAACATCCTAACTCATGTAAAAAATTGTGGACAAACTCTCGACATCGATGCGCAACCAGAAGTCATGTTGTTCAAAGTGATACCTCAGCCTAGACAAGACATCTGAGTGTCCTTTAGGAGAGAAGGGAGGGAAGCGACAAAAGGTCTTAGAAAATTATCCAAGTAATGCTTTATATGAGTATATTACCCAATCCTGATACAATAGGTTGCAGGTGGCAAATCCTTGTTGTGTGTATTTTTGTAAATATAGAATGGCCAAAGTGGGATTTGATTAGCATGAAGTAAATCGCTTTGGGATATAACCTTTAGGTCAAGGCTCTCAACACCTGAGTAGTTCGTCTAGGAATTGTCTTTGTGGGTGGTCATGATGGACTTGTAACAACTAGTGTCTGGAGAAGTCGCAAGCCCTCTTTAAAATATGCTTCCATTATAGTAGAATACATTGCCCCCCTTATCGGAGGGGCATAATGACAATAGACAATGACAATAGAACTGTAATTGCCAGATATGGGGATTTTATTTATCATTTTATATTCAGTTTTACATACATCACTTTGTGTTTCGGCGTTGTTAAAGTTATATATTAAGATGTATATTTTGGCTTTTAGCAGGTTAGACGTCCTGTTACCATTGAACCTTAGTGTGTGGCAGTGAATTCTGAGTTCTCTTGGTGGATATTTTCATCCCAAAATCAATTATTCTATATTTTGCACCATGAGTGCGTTGTAAAGGGACTTATGTGACCTCGGTAGTATTTGTATGTTTATAACAAACAAATAAACAGAAAATAACAAAATACCATAATTAAGAAGGGAATAATACCAATAAGTGTCCAAAAAACAAGCTGAGGGAGAGAATTAGGAGTAGAGATATTAATAGGTTATAGTCTGTAGCCACTCGAAGTCTCAATTGAGTAGAGCTAATAAGTATAATGCAAGCAAATACGGTATGTATGTCTTGATTGAAGATAGATCAGTGTCACATAGTGTTGCAAGTGTAGCCACTGTGTAGTAGCAAAAGTAACCATTGTAGGCTGGAAACAAGCAATGGAGGGAGTGAAGATATAGGAACGATCTTCATCAGTGACAAGTAAATAGACGATCCTAAGATACACAAATCGCTCGTCAGAAGCACCTCCGATATGTGGCTGTCGAACACAAACAACGCGATCCAGGAACACCAGTTTGATCTCCCTCTCCAATCAGTGACTGCAAGCCAGCGCACGCTGATATAAAACTGGAAGCCCGTAAGGTGTGGCCAGGGTGGCGGGTTGCTGAGCGTGCAGGCGCTCATGAGCTGTGGCGCAAGCAAGCGGCAAATTCAAATTTGCTTGTGGCAAGCAGCTAAGCGCCGTGCATGCTTAGGCGCCTGTCACGCTGGCACACAACATTGCCGCAATGTGTTATCACGGCAGCGTGAGCGCGCCGCCCGCCAGCGGCACCATGGCCGCAGCCTAAGATTTACAATCCAGCCTATAGATCTTCCTCCTGTGTAAAGCTCTATATCAACAGCAAGAAGTTAAGCTGCACGCTTCCATAATCTGCAGTGGCATACAATTCAGGAACTCCTCACTATCATTCGCTGAATCAACAGACACAATGACGTAAACCAATGTTTCGTCAGCTGTTTTTGGTTGATGGCAATGGTATACAGTTATGTTTGACCCAATTGAGTCTGATTGGTAATATAAAAT
Source organism: Ascaphus truei (assembly GCA_036426205.1). Taxonomy (NCBI): domain Eukaryota; kingdom Metazoa; phylum Chordata; class Amphibia; order Anura; family Ascaphidae; genus Ascaphus; species Ascaphus truei. Next base: position 58,370 of record WSYH01002068.1, read on the forward strand.
CAGTAAAAAAACATAAAACTCCATACTGACTTGGTAATGGAAAATGGGAACATAACTCAAGATAGACCACAAATATAAATAAATAAAACATCATATTTAATACATAAAAGAACCTCAACATATAAATGAAAAATTGTATAACTAATACAAAGTGACAAGTAAATAAAAATAATGAACGAAACAAAAATTAAAACCATAAAATACACTAAATATAATTCGAGAAAAAATATCAATAGCATATTGTGTATATATAACAAGTATCCATATAATATGGAAATCTTATCAAATCATTGAAAGATTAATATATTTAAAAAATATATATCCCAAAGGGGATAAAAAAAGGGGGACGAAAAGGACAATACCATACTTTTAAGAAATAGGACACTGATACCATAGTACTAGTGTCCAGCATTTTTCATAACCACCGGGTATCAATATTAAGCTTGAAATTCCAGTAGGTCTCGTAGAACAAAGCACTTTAACCCGTCTCTCGCTAGAACGGGGACAGGATGTGTTCCACCCCATACTCGACCATAGCAGATTTATGGTACAAAGGAGGTGATGTTTAGATAAATGATGTATATAACACCATTCAAAATATCCTCCTGTGTTCAAAAATCTGGGTGCAAAGGGGAAGGTGTGCATCCACAAGAAATCATGTAAAAACAAAAGTAGGGAGGCAATAATAAAGCTTTAACTAAAAAGTTCCCCATGAGAGAAGGAAGTGTACATTTTTTGTGTCTCCAAAAAGTACACGTAAGACACCTCCTCTATTGCACCTAATTACCAGATGGCCGAGAAAATAGAGCGGGAACGGGAAGGATCGTGGTATTGTAGGAGCCAACATGTTTATGACACTGCTTTTCTAAAAAATAGAGGGTCGTTGGTCCAAATGTCTCCCAAAACAGGATCAGCTTCAAAATGCCCCAGTGTCTATTGAAAATAGACTTCACCGATTTGTTGCGACTGGCTACATTTCGTGGGGAAAAAGAAATACACTCGTTTTTAAAAGGGGGATCGGCCGGCATTTCGAGAACACACACACACACACACACACACACACACAATTTATTACAGAGGCAGAGACGGATGTGAGTGAGTGGAGGGGGTGGGGAGGCGGGGGAGAGAGGAAAGGCCCGCGATCCGAGCAGGCGGCTCCACGCCTCCCTCTGCCCGCCAGCGACCGCGCAGCCACCACTACCCACCCCCTGCGCCTATCTCCCGCACCAAGGGGACTGAGGGGAAGGGAGCGCCAGGAACGGAGGCACAGGTGCGCCCCCGCACCACTTTCTACCTCCTATCACGCCGGGCATCGTGTCCTGTGGGGGGGCGGAGCATGTCATGGGCGGCAACATCATGATGCGGGGCTGCAGTGGGATCCCGAGTCAGCGAATCACCGTTGACACCCCAGCGATAGCAGCCTGCACCACTTCAGCACCGTCCCGCACCTCACCTCGGGCCGCCGCAAGGAGGGAGGGGGGGCCGCCGCAAGGAGGGAGAGGGGGACGCCGCAAGGAGGGAGAGGGAGACGCCGCAAGGAGGGAGAGGGGGACGCCACAAGGAGGGAGAGGGGGACGCCGCAAGGAGGGAGGGGGGGACGCCGCAAGGAGTAAGGGGGTGATGCCGTGCGGCCAGCCTCGTTGCGACCCGGCAATTTTGCTTCCATGACCCGGTGCCGGGTCGCGACCCACCATTTGGGAAACGCTGGTCTACAGCAAGGAATTTCTCGTTTCCAATTGGATAAAGTGACAGTTGTTTTTTGGGATCCCCTTCCTTGGCAGTGTTCTGTTTTTTTAATTATTTTGGACTTCCCATTATATTATTATTTTTTCCTTCCCTTTTTGTTTGCGCCTAGGTCATCTTCTATGTCTATATATATATATATATAAAAGAAAAAAAGAACCAGCACTAGACGTGTATAATAAAAATATTGTGTGAAATAAAGGAAAATATAAGCTAAAAAATGTAGCAAAAATTAAGACATGTAGTGATGATGGGAATGAAAACTAAAAAGGATGCAGCTCTAATGAGGATAAATCCATTCCATAAAATACACCAAAAAAAAAAGAGCGCAATCCAAGATAGAAAAATGCATAAATCTGGGCTATTTATTATAAAAAAAACAGGGAAATACAAGGTCCCAATAGATAAAGACAAGGTATAACAAACAAATATACAACAAATTAGATATCGTTCAAATCCATATAACAAGTTGAGTAAACATAAACACCAGGGCATAGGGGAAAAATCACTTAGAAACATACAAGACAGTAACTGAGGTCACTTTAACATGCACTCATGGTGCAATAGTAGAAATATATTGTTTTGGGATGAAAATATACACAGAGAGAACTCAGATATACCACTCAACCACACACTAAAGGGTTAACAATGGTAACAGGACTTCTAACCTGCTAAAAGCAAAAATAATAAATCTTTAATAATATAACTTTAACAACACCAAAACAGAAAGTGAATGTATGTAACAGTGAATATAAAATTGGAATAAAATAAATCCCCAGATGGGGAGGGTATAAAGGAGGAAAGCTAGTACAGGCATACCCCGCTTTAAGTACACTCACTTTAAGTACACTCGCGAGTAAGTACATACCGCCCAATAGGCAAACGGCAGCTCACGCATGCGCCTGTCAGCACGTCCTGAACAGCAATACCGGCTCCCTACCTGTACCAAAGCTGTGCGCAAGTGGGGAGACTATAGAGCCTGTTACAAATGCGTTATTTACATCAGTTATGACGATTGCAGTACAGTACATGCATCAATAAGTGGGGAAAAGGTAGTGCTTCACTTTAAGTACATTTTCGCTTTACATACATGCTCCGGTCCCATTGCGTACGTTAATGCGGGGTATGCCTGTAGTAGGTATAACAATAATGATATGGCAAACAATAATGTAGTATAAAGCGAGGATGCTGATAAATATGCCAAACATATAGTGATCCCTATAGAGTAACTACTAGGCGACCATAATGGTCTAGTGTAGAGCCCCTTGTGCTTAGATAGATATGTAGCACAAAATAGAGAGTACACAGGTATACCAAAATTAGACTGTGACTGTGAAGTAAATGCAGTTAACACACAGCGATGTATCAACCAATCATATGCACATGAAGTCAACACACTCAAGTGCTGGTGTAAAAATAGACGCGTCGCACAGAAGGCACAACGTATATTATAGCGCAGCTGTGAAAAGAGTGTACGGTGTACAACCATGTCCCATGCCGGGGCTAGAGCGCTACACTCCTCCTAACATCATCCCGCTCGCGGACGTCATGGACGTGACATCACTGCGCCCTGATGCACTTTAGTGTGACGAGTCACACTTCTTTAGGGGGGAGGAGCAACATACAGATGGCATCCATGCGCCTGTTATACCCTAAGGTAGGGGAGGATTCAGTACCGAGAAACCAATCTCTCTGGTTGCCGCATATGAAATAAGCAGAGGAGGCACTGGATAATCACAATGCACGTATAATTAGGCAAGTGTGACATTTAATATATATTAAGAGGTACAGAAACAAATAAATTGTTGTATAGCCGCACAGTGTCAATGATGTGTGCACGGTGTGGATATGAGACACGAATTAGTAAAAGTATCTAGGCATATGCAATAATTCCCAGAAGAACTTAACTCAGAATGATCAGAATGGGTCAGCAGTATAAGCCTGGGCTAACCACTCCAGATGACAGACAGGGTCATCAGTATGGAACTATGTTCCTGACATAGTCAGCTTAATTAGGATAAAAATATGTAGATGAACAATAGTGCCCAGTCCGTGGTAGCACAATGATCGAAAAAATCCAAACATTTAAACAGCAGAGGGATCAGATATAAACAAGTGAGAGGAGGTCAGTGGTGAAGGATTGTGCTGACCTAATCGGCCCGCCCCAAGGGGAAAAAATGGGTCTCTAATGTTTAAGCAATATCCCTAGATCCCTCTACCCGTGGATGATGAATATGATCAAATGTTAGTACCACTGTTACTGACTAGGATGAGGCAGAGTTGATGTGATAGTAGGCAGACACATACGAGTAGACTCCAACGAACTAGGAATAAATAAAACCCTCGTTCATTCCATTTGGTGTCTGTGTGCCCAATGTGTGAATCCACCTGCACTCATGTTGTAAGAGTTTGCGATCCCAATCGCCACTGCGTGGGCCCCATGAGACATGTTCTATCCCCGTGAAGGTAAGAACCCCGGGATCACCTCTGTGTATATCACATTCACAGGCCTTGCCACTGGAGTGTCACGTTTATTTTGAACGGAACCTAGGTGTTCCAAGACCCTTACTTTTAGTGGTCTATGTATTTCACCGACATATTGTTTTTTGGATATACACGTGATCAAATAGATGATCCCGGTCGTCAAGCAGTTTATGAATGTCTTTATTTGATGTCTCTGGTTATGTAAGGCTCCCTGATATGCCCTCCTGACAACTTGCTTACTATAACCACGCTCTATGAAATGGCCTGTCATGTCTACTGCCTGTTGTTTAAACTCAATGGTACTTGAGCAATTACGCCTTAAGCGTAAGAACTGGCCAGTGGGTATGCTATTAATCATATAAGTGGGGTGGTGACTACTGGCCAAAAGTAGACTATTTGTAGAGGTGGGTTTACAGAAGATCGTGCTTTCCAGTCTACCCTCCTCACTCTTGGCAATCATCAGATCCAGAAAGTCGATACTTTGTAGACTTGATTGGTAAGTCAGTCTCAGGTTTAAGTTGTTATTGTTCAGTACATTGATGAAACTAGTCAAGAGTCTCTGTGCCACCCCACAGGAGCAAAATGTCATCTATGTACCTCAACCATACTATGATGTGTTCAGTAAATTCCTTGTCCTCCATGAACACCACTGTCTCCTCCCACCAACTCAAATAAAGGTTCGCGTAGGTGGGAGCGCACGTGGTGCCCATGGTGGTACCGTGTAATTTATGTATACCGTCGTTAAACAAAAATACATTTTTAGTAAGGGTGAGGTTGAGTAACTTAATGACAAATGCATTGTGTTGGCTAGAGTGTATGTCACAAGCTCTGAGAAAATTTGACACAGATAACAATCCTAACTCATGTAAAATACTTGTGTACAAACTCTCGACATCGATGCCAACCAGAAGTACATGTTGTTCAACAGTGATATCCTCAAGCCTAGACAAGACATCTGTAGTGTCCTTTAGGAGAGAAGGGAGGGAAGCGACAAAAGGTCTTAGAAAATTATCCAAGTACATGCTTATATTTGATGTAATATTACCCACTCCTGATACAATAGGTCTGCCAGGTGGCAAATCCTTGTTTTTGTGTATTTTAGTTAAATAATAGAATGTGGCCAAAGTGGGATTTTTGATTAGCATGAAGTTAAATTCGCTTTGGGATATAACCTTTAGGTCAAGGCCCTCTCAACACCTGAGTAAGTTCGTCTAGGAATTGTCTTGTGGGGTCATTGATGAGGACTTTGTAACAACTAGTGTCTGAGAGAAGTCGCAAGCCCTCTTTAACATATGCTTCCCTATTAAGTAGAACTACATTGCCCCCCTTATCGGAGGGCATAATGACAATAGACAATGACAATAGAACTGTAATTTGCCAGATATGGGGATTTATTTTATTCCAATTTTATATTCACTTTTACATACATTCACTTTGTGTTTCGGCGTTGTTAAAGTTATATTATTAAAGATGTATTATTTTTGCTTTTAGCAGGTTAGACGTCCTGTTACCATTGTTAACCCTTTAGTGTGTGGTTCAGTGATATATCTGAGTTCTCTCTGTGGATATTTTCATCCCAAAACAATATATTTCTACTATTTGCACCATGAGTGCGTGTTAAAGGGACTTATGTGACCTCGGTTATTGTCTTGTATGTTTATAACAAACAAATAACAAGAAAATAACAAAATACAAATTCAGAGGGAATATTAATACCAATTAAGTGTCCGAAAAACAAGCTGAGGAGGAGATATAGGAGTAGAGATATTAATAGCCATTATAGTCTGTAGCCACTTCGAAGTCTCAATTGATAGATGTTAATAAGTGTAATGCAGCAAATACTGTTATTATTTCTTGATGTTACTGTACAGTAGATCAGTGACATATGTTGCAATGTGTAGCCACTTGTTAGTAGCAAAATGTAACCATATGTAGGCTGGAAACAAGCAATAGCAGGGAGCGAAGATATAGGAACGATCTCATCAGTGACAAGTAAAATAGACGATCCTAAGGGGTACACACGTCACTCCGTCAGCTAAGCACCTCCGATATGCTGCTCGGCAACCAAACAACGCTGATCCAGGAACACACTGTTTGATCTCCCTCTCCAATCCAGTGACTGCAAGCCAGCCACGCTGATAAAACTGGAAGCCCGTAAGGCTGTGGCCAGGGTGGCGCTGAGCGTGCAGGCGCTCATGCGCGGTGGCGCAAGCAAGCGGCAAATTCAAATTTGCTTGCTTGGCAAGCAGCTAAGCGCCGTGCATGCTTAGGCGCTTGCTCACGCTGGCCACACACATTGCCGCAATGTGTTTCATCACGGCCAGCGTGAGCGCGCTCGCCCGCTCAGCGGCACCCTGGCCGCAGCCTAAGATTTACAACCCAGCCGATAGATCTCTCCTCCTGCAGTAAGGCTCTCAATATCAAAAGCAAGAAAGCAAAGCTGCACGCTTCTATAATCTGCATGTGGCATACAATTCAGGAACTCCTCACTCCTCATTCAGCTGAATCAACAGACACAATGACGTAAACCAACATGTTTCGTCAGCTGTTTCTTGGTTGATGGCAATGAGTATACAGTATATGGACCCAATTGAGTCCTGATTGGTTAATATAAAATCAGTAAAAAAACATAAACTCCATACTGACTTGGTAATGGAAAATGGGAACATAACTCAAGATAGACCACAATATAAATAAATAAAACAATATTATTAAATACATAAATCGAACCATCAAAATATAAATGATAAAAATGTATTAACTAATACAAATTGACAAGTAAAATATAAAATATGTAACGAAACAAAAATTAAACCATAAAATACACTAAATATAATTCAGAAAAATATCAATAGCATATGTGTATATATAACAATATCAGCATAAATATGGAAATCTTATCAAATCAATTGAAATGAATATATTTAAAAAATATATAATCCCCAAAGGGGATAAAAAAAAGGGGGACGAAAAGGACATACCAATACTTTTAAGAAAATATGGACACTATACAATAGTACTAGTGTCCAGATTTTCATTAAGACCACCGGGTATCAAGATATTAAGCTTGAAATTCCAGTAGGTCTCCGTACGACAAAGCACTTTAACCCTGTCTCTCGCTAGAACGGAGGACAGGATGTGTTCCAACCCCATAACTCTTAGACCATCAGCAGATTTATTGTGACAAAGGAGGTGATGTTTAGATAAATGATGATTAATAACACCATTCAAAATATTCCTCCTGTGTTCCAAAAATCTGGTGCAAAGGGGACATGTGGTGCATCCACAAGAAATCATGTAAATAACAAAAGTAGTCTGGCAATTAATAAAGCCTTTAACTAAAAAAGTCTCCCCATGAGAGAAGGATGTACATTTTTTTTGTGTCTCCAAAAAAGTACATGTAAGACACCTCCCTCTATTGCACCTAAAATTACCAGATGGCCTAGAAATAAGAGCGGGAACGGAAAAGGATCGTGGTTTAGTAGGAGCCAACATAGTTTTATGACACTCTGCTTTTCTATAAACAATAGAGGGTCGTTGGTCCAAATGTTCTCCCAAAACAGGATCATGCTTCAAAATGCCCCAGTGTCTATTGAAAATAGACTTCACCGATTTGTGCGACTGGCTACATTTCGTGGAAAAAGACATACACTCGTTAAAAGGGGATCGGCCATTTCGAGAAACCCTGTTTTCATATTTCTCTTTTTGTTTGAAGCAGAACCTGCCTATCAAGTTCTGCTGCTCGTGCAAATGATTCTTCAACATGTGCACTGTCATATCTTCCTCAATAAATTTGGCCTTCATAATATTGGGATGAACAATGAAGTCAAGATCAGTGGAGCAATTGCGTTTCAATCTACTAAACTGGCTGTATGGAATATTCCTCAGCCAACCTTGGTGATGACTGCTCTTAGCATGGAGGTAGCTATTGGACGCCACCTCCTTAATATGTACATCTGTCTGTACCTCATTTTTCCAGTCAACTTTTAAGCAAAGATCTAGAAAAATAATAGAATTAGAATCAACCACTGAAGTGAAAAACAGACCAAGTGTTTTCAAAGACATGTGTAAATAACTCATGAATATCACCAATGTTAGTGTCCCAAATGATCAAAATATCATCTATGAAACGCCATAGTAGACCAGGCCCGCACTATATGGGTTATTGGTCCAAACACTCTTTTTGAGATATATATATATATATACACTGGTCGACAAATCACCAAAAAATCTACTCGCCACTTACCCTCTCCCCCAGCCCGCCTTTAGCCCTGCCCCCAGCCTCAGGTTTTTAAAAAAAAGAAATTAATAAATTCCTAGTAAGAACAACATTCGTTTTTGACATAAGAGTTTATTTATTGTATTACATTTATACTTTACTACAATTAGTCCTTGTTACATAATTACGTGTGTGTGTGTGTGTGTGTGTCGGATCTAGAAAAAAAAGCCAGATGTGAATGACTAGTTTCCTGAACCCCTTAACCAGTGCCTTGATGCCCCCGCTTCACAATACCTAAAGCAGCAATCCCGCCGGGGATCTAACCTGATCCGCAGTACCTCAATATCCAGCTACCCGCATTCCCGCAATTGGAGGGGAGGTGTTCCCTACCTGTCTTCTGGGTTAGGGGGGATTCTGATGTCTCCCGTGTGAAGCTCGAGAGTTAGATCTGGAAGAAAGCCGTATAGGTTATTTCGGTGTAGGTATAGGGCAGTTAAGATATACAGGGTAAATAAGATATCCCGATCCAGTGTGAGAGAGTGTGGGTGACAGACAGAGAGAGAGAGAAAGTATGGGTGAGGCAGAGAGAGAGAGTATGGGTGCGACAGAGAGAGAGTGTGTGTGCGACAGAGGGTGACAGAGACAGGGAGAGTGTGACGGAGAGGGTGAGGATATATATAGATATATTATCTATATACACACAAACAGGTATTAAAGTACCTCTCCCTCTCTCCCCCTTTTTCCTCAGGTGCAGGGCAGAGGGGTGAGCTTCTCTCTGGGGGGCAGAAGCAGCGGGTGGCACTGGCGAGAGCTCTGCTGAGGGACCCCCAGATCCTCATACTGGACGATGCCACCAGTGCTCTGGATACAGAGAGCGAGCGCAAGGTAAGACCGGGGTGTATACACGACAGAGGGTGACCATGTTGCATATAAATGGCACAGGATCAGAGCAGGGTGTATATGCAAGACTGGGTGAGAGCAAGGCATATACACGGCTCAGGGTGAGACTGGGGTTTATATACGGCTCACGGTGAGACCAGCCTGTGTACATGGCACAGGTTGACACCGAGGTGTATACAGTACATGGCATAAGATGAGACCGGGGTTTATACATGGCACAGGGTGAGACCGGGTGTATACATGGCAGTGGGTGAGTCCAGGGTGTTTACACAGCACAAGGTGAGACCAGGGTGTACACTGGGTTATTAAACAGCACAGGGTGAGACAGGGTTGTATACAAGGCACAGGGTGACCGGAGCATATTCATGGCACATAGTGAGATCAGAGTGTATGCACAGTGCAGGGTGAGGATGGGGCGTTATACACGGCACAGGGTAAGACTGGGGTGTATACACAGTGCAGGGTGAGGGCAGGGTATATACATGCCACAGGGTGAGAGCGGGATGTATATACAGTACCGGGTGAGAGCAGCGTGTGTACGTGGTAAATGCTGAGACCGGGGTATATACATGGTGCAGTGTGAGAGCGGGTTATGTATGCAGCACAAGGTGAGAGTGGCATTTGTACATGGCACAGGGTGAGAGTGGCATGTGTACGCAGCACAGGGTGAGAGTGGCGTGTGCACACAGCACAGGGGGAGGGCGGCGTGTATACACGGCACAGGGCGAGTGTGGGGTGTGATCACGGCACAGGGTGAGGGCGGGTGGTATACACGGCACAGGGCGAGTGTGGGGTGTGATCACGGCACAGGGGGAGGGCGGCGTGTATACACGGCACAGGGCGAGTGTGGGGTGTGATCACGGCACAGGGTGAGGGCGGGTGTGTACATGGCACAGGGTGAGTGCGGGTGTGATCATGGCACAGGGTGAGGGCGGGTGTGTGTACATGGCACAGGGTAAGATTGGGGCGTATACACGGCGGAGGGTAACATCCTGACCCGGGTGTCCTCTCCTCTCTCAGGTGCAGAGCGCTCTGTATGACGGGCCCCAGCACAGAACGGTGCTGCTCATCTCTCACCGGATCAGCACTGTGGAAAGGGCAGACCACATCCTGGTACTAGAGGGGGGTCGGATCATGGAGGAGGGCACACACATGCAGCTGCTGGCGCAGGCAGGCGGATACCACAGACTGTGGGAAAAACAGCGCAGCAGCTTCCAGAGAGGGAATGGAGAGAAGCTCGAGTGATAACGACCACAGGCTATTAATATTATTACCAATTAGCACAGGACAGATTTATTGGGAGCAAACAAATCCTGTGGCCAGAGAGAATCTCTATGATAAATCTGGTGCGGTTTTTAACCAGTCAGACAGGGGTTAAAGCTGCAGTTCAGTCAATATCCTGCATGTGTGTTTTTTTTTAATAAATCAGTTTTGTACTGTGAGAAAATACTTGTAGCATTTTCTTTTTTTTTTTAAAACAACTTTGAAAGACAATTTTTAATGTATTCTAATGTAACGAGCATTTTTGTTTCTATAGCAACCCTTTAGAAAGGCACAACCCCTTCCTTTTCTGTGACAGGCTCTGGCACACCCCTTCGTGAGTCCTGCCCCCTCCACAGCCGTGCACGTGCATGAGCACAAATGTATCAGTCATTGCCTGGTCACATGATCTGCCTTGAGAAAGCTTCTTGCCTAAGCGAAACGTACGTCGGCAGTGACGTCATTACGTCAAGGGGGCGGGACTAACGCTCGTGATCGGAGCGCGTCCTGACCCAGAGTAACTCCCTCACAGAGAGTTGCATATGAGCATTAGCTCGATACTAGTTCGTGTAGGCAGAAACCGTGCAGACTTTTGACACACCAGGCATTAGCAGATGTGTGTATGTTGACACAGTTTGGTCACGGTTCCTGCCTTTTTATGCTACCAGTACCTCATGCTGTTTTTATCTGTATCTGAGTGTTAGTAGACACTACTTGTGATCTACATTTTTTCTACCCACCGGTTCTACAGCCATCTGTTGTCTGCTTACAATAGATACACCCCCCCAGGAGACTGGCGCTGGGGGAGTTTTCAGCGAGTGTGTGTGATCTTACACAGATATGGTGCCTTGATATAGTAGCACCATCCAGGGACTCAAGCAGCGACCTGCTTATATGGATTACCTCTAACACTGGTAATTGATGACGGTCCCTGCATTAACCTATTGTGGTGTGTACTCACCTGGTCTACTTAATGAATTAAACCTTATTCCATTGCACGTGTGTAGTTAATGTTAAATATTAACAACTCATTTAAAATCAGATCTGTATATATCATACTGTAAACAATATGTATATTTAATTTTGTGTGTATGTGAATGTGTACAATTCAATGTGTGTTATTAAAATTAATAATGGCCTGTTCTTGTATAGCGCTTCTAGTTTTACATAGCACTTTACAGAGACATTTTGCAGGCACAGGGCCCTGCGGAGTTTAGGTGTGTATGTATGTGTGTGTATGATATAGATATATATGCACACGCACGCATATACATGCACACATACACATGTGCACAAACACACACACACACACATACATGCACACGCACGCACATATATAAATGCGCATGAACATGCGCACACGCAATTATACACGCACACACATACGCACACGTATACATATACACGCACACATAAACATGCGCACACGCACACATAAACATGCGCACACATACATAGACACGCGCACATAGTGTGTATGTATATGTGTGTATATATTTATGGTATTGCAAGACCTGAGGAAGAGAGGAAAACTCTTGAAAGCTTGTCCCATGACACAAATTCTTGGTCCAAATAAAAAAAGGTATCAACAAATACTTAAGAACTCATATACAGTACAGTATTCTGGTGTGTGTGTGTATGTATGTATGTATGTATGTATGTATGTATGTATGTATCTATGTATGTATGTATGTAAGGTCAGCAGCCGGCGGCGGAGGGAGAGAAGGACGGCATCCTGCAGCGAAGCTCAGCAGCGGCAGAGGACAGCAGTGGTGGCGGAGGGAGCGAAGGACGGCATCCTGCAGCGAAGCTCGGCAGAGGACAGCAGCCGGCGGCGGAGGGAGAGAAGGACGGCATCCTGCAGCGAAGCTCAGCAGAGAATAGATATCACACACACACTATATATATCTATATCACACACAGACACTACAGTATATATATATATCTCACACACACCACCTTGCTGCAAACCCCCCCCCCCCCCCGGGCAGTGCAAACCACCCTACCATCTGCCGCACGGGCAGGGAGGCAGCCACAGGGAGCGGGGCAGAAGGGGGACACATCTCCCGTTCCCCCCATCTCCCGCTCCCCCCATCTCCCGCTCACCCCTTCCCCCCCTCCCCACAAGGGCAGCGCAA
>WSYH01002068.1:71189-97365 GCA_036426205.1 Ascaphus truei
CCCCCCCCCCCCCCCCCCCCCCCCCCCCCCCCCCCCCCCCGGGGGCAGCGCAAACCACCCTACCATCTGCCGCACGGGCAGGGAGGCAGCCACAGGGAGCGGGGCAGAAGGGCTGACACATCTCCCGCTCCCCCCATCTCCCGCTCACCCCTTCCTTCCCTCCCCACGGGGGCAGCGCAACCCCCCTCCATCTCACGCACGGGCAGGGAGGCAGCCACAGGGATCAGGCAGAAGGGGACACCACACAGCAGCAAATCGGGAGCGAGCACACGTCACTGGGAGACTCATGAATATTCATGAGCTCCCACTGACTGACGGAGGCAAATTATAAACAAACCCCAGCTTTTAATATGTCGCCAAATTTCGCCGATCAAGACATGGAGAACGGATTGACTGGCAGCTATACAGTTCTTTAGTTAAGTAGAGATTGCACACATGAAGCTATTGAAGTAAAAAAATAAATAATAATAAAAAAAAGACTGAACTGCAGCTTTAAAGGCGCACTCTATATGTATAATATATGTGTGCAAGGGATTGTGTGTAGATATAGAAAATATAGCATATATTGAATGATATAGATTATACAGATATAATTAATCCAAACTCTCAAGTGAGATGAAGCAGACACCGCGCTACATGGTAGGGGGTCAAATTAATTTTAGAGTAATATATCCATAACTAATGTTTTGACACACACAGGGACCTTTTTCACACCACCCTAATGACCGAAACGTTGCTTATGCATATGGATGTTTAACACAAACATTTGTTTGACCACTTACCATGCAATGCTGTGTCTTCTTCATCTCACTGATGGGTTTGGGTGAAGTATTTGTATTTTTATACAATTTATTATGATACATGCACTCGACTCTTATGCTCTTTGAGATATCAAGTAAGCACATTTTATTATATACTAGGGGTTCAGGCTCGCCTACCCCGCCCTATACAAAATAACGACAGGTTTGACTTTTTTATTTCCCCTCCCCTCTCCTCCCTCCTCTCTCTTTCTTCCCTTACTCCTCTCCCTCCCATCACTTTCCTTTAATACCTGATCCTGTCCCCAACTCTTTCTGCCTCTCTCCTTATCCAGCATTCTTGCTTTCTCCTCACGTGCCAACTTACTTATTCTATTGCTTTGTCTTATTTCTGTGTAAACTTTGTAGCTATCTGACTCTCACTATCTGCCACCAGGCTATGTGCATTATGATATCACTTATGAGCTCGTGGAGGTATGGAAAAAACATACATGTATGTATGTATGTATGTATGTATGTATGTATGTATGTATGTATGTATGTATACACACAATATACAGGGAACAAGGCCGTGTTAGCAAAAGTGACAGAAAGAGAGAGATGGGATAGGTTTGAGGAGAACCAGGATAAAGCAGGTATGTTTCAAAAAGCAAGAGCGTAGAATCATAAAAAAGTGTTTACCGGTATCGAAACCAGCAGAGAAATTAAGTAGAATTGCATCTAGCTTCATGGAGATCTTTTAGTGCTTTAGTAAGTGCAATCTCAGTTGAGTAAACTGTGCAAAACCAGATTGCAGAGGGTCCAGGAAGGCAAGGGAATTCAGAAAATTGGCTATGCGGGAGAAGAAGCCAGCAGCAAGAAGGAGACAGGGTGATAGTTAGAAAGACATGTAGGGACATGGGTGTTGATTTTGAGAATAGGTATGACCTACTTGCTTGGGATGAGGAGAAAGTACCAGAGGACACGGAGGAGAAGATATCTCACCCGGATAAATAGATGAGAAGCAGAAGAGCAAATTCTCCCTTCTACTGAACTGTTTGCACCCTCTAAACCGGACCTCCCTCAAGGTACCAAGGTATACCCTATTATAAAGTTTCCTCCTGCCATTTACCTGGAGACGTATACTCACACACTTACGTTTTATTTCCTGGTCTATTGTGTTTCATGTGTTTGGTGATCATAGATCTGTTTTTGCAAAATATTGACTGAGCTGTGGCTATATATAGGATGGATGGATGGATGGAATAGATAACACGCATACGCCTGTGACTGTATGAACATGGATTTTAGGCAGTTAAATAAACATTGAATGGTTACAGTAGACATGTAAATATGAAGTTTAGGTGACTAAACAGCTCAGACATTAGGTGACTGAGCAGTGATAACCTCTAGTAATTAAATGCAGAGACTTGAATGTGAATGAATGAACAGACATCACTTTAAGGTTACGAATGAACACACGTGATTAATAAATTAGTATTACTATTAAGTAAATGAATGAACAGACATCTGGTCAATATTTTGACATTACTTTTTATGTGAACGAGTGACCATTACTGGTAGGCGACTAAAAAGATATAGACATTACAGTTATCCGAATGAATGAAGGAATGAAGATTACTCGAAGGTGAATGAACAGACAATTGGTGAATAAATGAACACGGCTATCATGTGAATGAATGATGTTATAAGATGCCAACTAGAAATTATGAAATAATGAGTTTCAGCAAATATTTACTGCATTTTGCAACTTTTATAGACTCCAGAATATTTCCATTGTTTAGTCTAGGTCAGGGGTCGGCAACCTGCAGCTCCCGAGCTGGATTCGGCTCTTTCAGCACCTACATGCGGCTCTCCTCACTGCGCTGCTCTTGGCTGCGGGGGGGGGGGGGGGGGGGGGCGGGGCGCGCGTGTGGGCCCCCTGGGGGCGCGCCCGCCGTCTCTTCCCAGCTGCTGGCCTGCCTCCTACACTGTCCCACGCCGTGGTTCTCTGATGTCGGCGCACACCGGAAGTGCATGCCAGCAGCTGTGGAGATGCCGGGCGGCAACAAGAGGCCTGACCATTGCTGGCCTGGCCCCCCTGCAGCCAAGAGCAGCACAGTAAGGGAGGGAGGGAGCGGCTGGGAAGTAGCAACCCAGGACAGTGAGGAGAGAGGCAGGCCCAATGTGTGTGTGTGTGTGTGTGTGTATGTATGTATGTACTGTATGCATGTATGTGTGTGTATTTGAGGGGCGGTAGTAGTGCGTGTGTGTGTATTTGAGGGGCGGTAGTAGTGCGTGTGTGTGTATTTTGGGGGGAGGGGGGTAGTATGTGCATGTATTTGGGGAGGTAGTGTGTGTATTTGGGGGGGGGTAGTGTATGTGCATGTACTATATGTATTGTGTATTTGAAAATGACAAACTGTTTTGCAGGGAAAAACAAAACAAAATAAGGGGACTTATTTTTGTGAGATGCATTTTATTCCCCCACATACAGAATTTTTGTTCTTTTCCCTAATTCTGATTAAAGTAAGTTTGTTATATGTTAATGCTTATACAGTGCATACCTATTAGTGTGTGTACAGTATGTGTTTGTGGGGTGTAATATTTATGCATGTGTTGTGGCTCTTGGAATATTTTGGACAAATATTTTTTTTTATAAAATAGCTCTGCTTACTTGAACGGTTGCAGACCCCTGTTTTAGGTAGAAACCTGGGGGGGGGAAGTGTGAAGAAGTCTTTCTTTAGTAAACGAGTAGTAGATGCATTGAACAGTTGCCCCGCAAAAGAGGCGGGTCAAATACAGTGAATAAAGCAGTTATAATTTATAATTAGTGAGATTTGTTAGCAAGTGGGGGAAATGGTCCTTATCTGCTGTTGGTATCTATGGGCCTCATGCGCCTTTTATCGGCATTTTCCCGCCAAAATGGGATTTGAGATTCAGTAACCGCCGATAAGTGCTCAAAATCGGCAGTTTTTCTTTCCGATAAAAATTTACCGGCATGCGGCTGCCGATAACCCACTTATCGGCACTTATCGGCACTTTTCGGCACTTTTTGAAATCGGCTGTATTCAAGTAGCCCCGATCAGCTTATCGGTGCTGATCGGCACTCAGAAATGGAGATTTTGTCGGCAATTGGTCCCGCCAACTAAAGTTGGTAAGTTGGAGGGGAGAAGGATCGGCAAGGTTGCCGGGACGGCACTTAGAAAAAAAACCTCATCTCTACATCAATGGAGTCAATGGAGCGGGGACTTATAACATTATAGGACTGTTTACGTTCTATTGCTCATAATAAAAATGTGCTTGGCATTACAGTGTCGAGGTCATTCAGTTCATCGAGTGAGCGCTTACGTTTATTATTGGCATAACATTGTACTTTTATATGTTATGATGATTTGCGTGTCACATTAGTCTTAATGTTATGGTGTGTCAATGGAAAATCCTATACTCAACTCTTAAAGGAACAGGTCACATAATATGAAACATGTTACTTAAGTGTGCTTCAATTTATTATATGATGTAACAGATTTCACACATCTAACAGCTCCAGCGTCTAGTAATGTTGGTATACATTACAGAATGCTTTGAATGTGTAACGCATGATCAAATGTAAATGTAGCTGTTTGTTTTCATGTTTACATGTAGTTTGTGACCTCCCTCTTTTTATGACGTCCGCAATTGGACACTCAATAACATTGCATGTTTACATTGTACACGATGCATTATAATCACTTCATGCAAAGTTATACACAGATCTATAATAGTTACTCATTTTTAAACGATTGAAACATAATCATTAGCAAGTATCCTGATGGTATTAAATGATGCATATGCACATTAGAATTAGTTCATGTGAACAGGTGACAATAACATGCCAAATTACACATGTTGCAACGTAGTTTCTCAACGTCAATGTTATGGTTGTATCCTAATTAGATGACTGAGTGTTGCGTTCTGATGTGGTACATGCATTACACATTCCAGAAATACTTGCCAATAAATGGTTGTACAAAGCTTAACGTTACATCATTCTCAAATACAGCTCAACCCCGTTATAGCGCGATCCACTACAACGCGAATTCGCTTTTAACGCGGTCTGAGCATGGCTCCCGAATTGAAAGCCTCCATTTTGCCGCCTTACCTGCATCTCAAATCCTCCATTTTGCCACCTTACGCTCTCCTCTTCACGTGCTCATCTCTCTCCTCTTCCTGCTGTCCACGTGCTCATCTCGCGTTAAAATTTCACCGGCATCCGCTCTCGAACCTCCTCATTACAGATTTCATTCTCCTCCATTTTGCCGCCTTACCAGTGCTCTCCGCTTCCTGCTGTCCACGTGCTCATATCTCTCTGCTCTGCTCATCTCTCTGCCCGTCGCGTGCCATGGTTTTTTTTTTTTTTCAAACATTCAATTCAATGCTTTATTGACTAGACACACAATTAAACATTAATACATTTTGTACAAAACACATGCAGGGATTGAACTCAGCACCTTCTGATACCAATGCCTTGTCTCTTACCTCTACACCATAGGGTTGGTGTGACAAGACATAACCTATAAATATATTTATCCTCTACAACACATTGCCACAGGGTACATTGTATTGTATTGTATGTCTTTATTTTTATAGCGCCATTAATGTACATAGTGCTTCACAGTAGTAATACATGTGGTAATCGAATAAATAACAGATAATATAAATAACAGATCATGGGAATAAGTGCTTTAGACAAACATAACATTAAGGAAGAGGAGTCCCTGCCCCGAGGAGCTTACAATCTAATTGGTAGGTAGGGAGAACGTACAGAGACAGTAGGAGGGAATACTAGTAAGTGCGTCTGCAGGGGGCCAAGCTTTGTGTATCATGTGTTCAGAATATTCACAGTGCTATTCGTATGCTTCTTTAAGCAAGTGTGTCTTAAGGTGGGTCTTAAAGGTGGATAGAGAGGGTGCTAGTCGGGTACTGAGGGGAAGGGCATTCCAGAGGTGTGGGGCAGTCAGTGAAAAAGGTTTAAGGCGGGAGAGGGCTTTAGATAAAAAGGGGGTAGAAAGAAGACATCCTTGAGCAGAACGCAAGAGTCGGGGTGGTGCATAGCGAGAAATTAGGGCTGAGATGTAAGGAGGGGCAGAAGAGTGTAAAGCTTTAAAAGTGAGAAGAATGGAGTGTGAGATGCGGGATTTGATTGGAAGCCAGGAGAGGGATTTCAGGAGGGGAGATGCTGAGACAGATCTAGGAAAGAGTAGAGTGATTCTGGCAGCAGCATTTAGGATAGATTGTAGGGGAGACAGGTGAGAGGCAGGAAGGCCGGACAGCAGGAGGTTACAGTAATCAAGACGGGAGAGAATGAGGGCCTGAGTCAGAGTTTTAGCAGTCGAGCAACAGAGGAAAGGGCGTATCTTTGTTATATTGCGGAGGAAAAAGCAACAAGTTTTAGAAATGTTTTGAATGTGAGGGGCGAATGTGAGAGGAGTCGAGTGTGACCCCTAGGCAGCGTGCTTGGGCTACTGGGTGGATGATCGTAGTTCCAACAGTAATGTGGAAGGAGGTAGTAGGGCCAGGTTTGGGAGGAAGTATGAGGAGCTCTGTTTTAGCCATGTTGAGTTTAAGGCGACAGAGGGCCATCCAGGATGATATAGCAGAGAGACATTCAGAAACTTTGGTCTGTATAGCAGGTGTAAGGTCAGGTGTTGAAAAGTATATTTGTGTGTCGTCAGCATAGAGGTGATATTTAAACCCAAAAGATGTTATTAGGTCACCTAGAGAGAGTGTGTACAGAGAAAAGAGAAGAGGTCCCAGGACAATGTTACATCTTAAGTCTACTTCTAGATGTCTATGACATCACACAGCTTCTGTGGTGTAGAGGTAGAACTCCTAACCAACATATGAAGGGGTCCTGTGTGTCTATAGTCAATAAAGCATTGAATTGAATGTTTGAAAAAAAAAACCCATGGCACGCGACAAGCAGAGAGATATGAGCACGTGGACAGCAGGAAGAGGAGAGCACTGGTAAGGCGGCAAAATGGAGGAGAATGAAATCTGTAATGAGGAGGCTTGAGAGCTGATGCCGGTGAAATTTTAACGCGACCCCGGTTGTAACGCGGTCTTGGGGTTGTGGACCCCAAGGACAGCGTTATAACGGGGTTTAGCTGTATCATGATTGCCTGGTGAACACACATAAATAATCCTTTTAATTGGTACTGGATACACGTTGGGAGTGAACAACTTGGATATGTTAATGTAACACCTTGCACTTCAGCAAGTCACCTGACATCATCACGTAGGTATTTAAAGAAGGGCAATTACCTGCACATTCACAGCTACAGACCTGAAAATGATGCGAATGTTTATGAGACGGAGGAAGATTCTATTGGACGAGAGGCTTGCTGATGGAGAGGATGTCACAGGCCAAGGAAGGGACAGTGACAGGGACAGGAAAGGGAGAGGGCAAGGAGATGAGAGAGGAGAGAAGTTGTGCCTCGTCCTCGTTTGTACAGGGAGAGAACCATGTTAGATGGGATGAGTGAGGAGAAGATTGTAAGTCGCTATCGTTTGAGTTCAGCAGCAATCTTAACTCTTTATGAAGAGATACAGGGAGATTTAGATTTTGTGACAGCCAGAGGTCGTGCAGTCCCTGGGCTTGTTATATATATATATGTAATATACAGTAGCGGCAGCTTTTATTTGATGTAATGCCGGCGGCATGCCGGGATCTACTCCGGCTGCCGCCAGTCAAGACCACGCGCCGCCGCGTTTCCCCCACGCACCCCCCCTCCACTTTGCGCGCATTTTACCCCCCCTTCCCGACCCCGAACCCGGCTCCTGCTCTGCCCCGCTGCTTCCCCGCACCCCCGCATACCTTACTTTAATCTCCAGGGGTGTCGGGGAAGCCCGGGGAAGCCGGGCGCGCACGTGACTGTGATGTCACAGTGCGCCGCAAAGCGCCGCGTCTCCACGCTTTCCACACGCTTCCGGCCGGCGGCATTACATCAAATAAAAGCTGCCGCTACTGTAAGCGGTTGGATGTTGAGAGGGACCTGCACAGAACTTGCACCTACTGTACCGGTACTGGATCCAGAACTGGGGAATGAAGAACTGATGACTCAGGAGAAAAAGTTGCAGCATGTAAAGATCTATCCTCTGATGGGGTAAAGTGGAATTGTTGTTCTCTTGCTGTCATTCGCAACTGATTTGCTTGACTGACCTTCAGAACAAGTGCTTGTAATATCCTGTTTACATTTTGGATTTCTTTAGGAACTTGGATGATGACTTTTTCAATTTGTGACAGTTCTGATATTGACCTTTCATGCAGTGACAGCATCCTTTCAAGCACTGACATAATTTCTGAATGGCGACTCTTTTCTTCACCCAAGGTTCTTTCTTCAGAAGCTGCAATAGCTGAGTAGGTGTCACGAGCAGGAGGACTTGAATGCTGTGTTAATCCAGGAGTGGCAACAGCTTCATGGTCACTTGAGTGAATTTGTCCTTGAGCGGCAACATCTGGTTCTACAAATAAAGAAAGACATCATGAACTGCCATGGAACTTTCACTTGTTTTTCAATATAATGATAGTTGTTCTCATAGTGTAACACATAACATGTTTTCATAATTTTTAATTTAATTTGTGTCCAATTAAAAGATGATGCTTGAAGTAACAATGATGTTTCGACTCAGTCTGAAAGAAGAATGAATGAAAGGTTGTTGTAACCTCACAACTCCTATCTGATAGGTTACAACACACACAATACATGTTGTCAGGAAACACTACATCTTCCGTGACAATAACTGATGTGAAGTTAATTACATGTGAAAGGCATTTATTTTGCATGGCACATGAAATTCTTCAAATGTACACATTAGATGTGCTGCACCTCAAACACTCACCTTGCATGCTTGATGATGACCTTGATGATGACCTTGATGAGACAGGTGATGAGACATGTTCAGTGTCAGGTGTCCCAGGAGCTGCAAGAGCAACTATATAGAAGCATCAGAATGTTATTGACATGTGTACATAATTAGCATGAAGTTTGTGTAGTGGGAGTATTTATGGCTAAATATCAGCATCACATAACTAAATGACAATGATATGTTTCAGGCAAGCTGTACATTATCCATCTTAACATAAATGTACATGTGAACCTAATTGGCACATTTATTTTAAACACCATACAACATACAATGTTCATGCAGGAATGCTTTGTAAAATTAAGTGTTCTCTTGTACATACACTGCATATGTTGTGTAGTAATCTAACAATAATAATGTACATCACTACAACGACAGCAAAGTTGACTCTGCTTATAATTCAGTACCTAATTGTGGAAATGT
Source organism: Ascaphus truei (assembly GCA_036426205.1). Classification (NCBI taxonomy): domain Eukaryota; kingdom Metazoa; phylum Chordata; class Amphibia; order Anura; family Ascaphidae; genus Ascaphus; species Ascaphus truei. Next base: position 80,255 of record WSYH01002068.1, read on the forward strand.
GAATGTATGATTTAGTGATCTGTCTGAACATTTCAGAGAAGCAGGTGTTGCGCTCAATGTGGCTGACACTCATCAACACATGCAGTGTGTCGCTCACAGATGGTACTGTTGTGATAAGGTGGCGTATCTATAAGGTAAAAAGAAGATATGAGTGAACGAATGACTAAAGTACGTTTTCATATATAGTGGCCTGGTGGTTGAAAGTATTCAGATAATTACCATTTCTAATGAATGTGATTAACTTCTGTTCACCTTGTCAGCGTGTAACAACTGTAGTCCCTCCCCCAAGACGTGACACCACCCTGACCTTTTATTTGGTTCTACCACCTGTAAGCCGTCCCACAAGACTTGACCCTACCATGACCCTGTGATCTGGCTCTGTGCCCGACCCCACCCCCTGTGTTCACCTCTATGCTGTGATTACATATTAATTGCAGCTGGTTTCACACACATGAGCGAAATAAACATCTGAAGTGAGCTACATATGAACACAATTAAATACCATATGGTACATGTTCCTATTTATGCTCTCATTATACTACATGAAGCAAAAAAAGAGCTTTAATAAAACATAACCAAATGTGTTTGTGCAAATTATTAATGTTCGCCTTTCAATGCACAATCTTCCATGCAAGACTTGATTAGGCAGTAATGGCCTGTTTCTAGGTGAAACATAGATAATCAATAATGTATATATATATATATGTATATATGTATCGACACAGTATAACGAAGTTATACATTACTGTGACAAACAATGAGTGCGGATGTGCTTTGTGGTTATGCATGTTAACCCATTGTTTGTACAAAGATTCACACATACATTCAGCTTTGAACTATAGGGCAAATATGTTGAATGCTTTGTAAGGTAGAAGGTTGCAGTGTGTGTTATTTGGAAGATCAGTACACATAATCCCTTCATGCAGGTCAAGTTGTGTATGTTTACTCATAATGATGTCATCCACGATAGCTGAGCCAATACATGTTTACACACACACACACACACACACACACACACACACACACCCCACACACACACACACACACACACACACACACACATTAATTTTGTATTTTTGTAGGACAATTAGATATAAATATAGATAGATAGATATATAGAGAGAGAGACACATATATGTAGGTATGCTTATATTGGGAAAAAGTATAAATAGCAGTGGAAATATAGATAACAACTATAACCTACGACACGCCTAGTACAGTAACATTTGTCACCTGGTGGAAATGGAGCCGTTTAAATTCCGATATCTCTGTCCCCTGGCAAACCCTCCACGACGACAGGAAGAAAATTTTCCCGCATCTGCTCCTCCAATGGAGTTAAGATTAGAGCTTGTGCTGGCGGCCCACCTCCAGTACCAGAAGCATACATCCGTTGTGCTTGGATTTTTTTCCTTAAGTTTGCCCTGATATCATCGAATCTCTTGCGACAATTCGTCTGGTCCCTGACATGATTCCCACACACAGACACAGCCAATGTTATTTGCTCCCACATTTCATTTTTGGATGCTGAACTTGTCCGCCCTTGAAAGACATACAAAATATATGACGTCAATTATTATTAGAAAAACGATCAGTTGCCTAAACTGCTACCTGTTCCAAGAGATACCAAACATGCTGGTTTAGGTTGAATATGTGTACCACATGAGCATTTACGTAGAAAAATACAAATGTAAGGAAGCTTGCATGAATATTGTATGAACTTTGTCAAACTTTTTATAGACTGATTGTTATGGTCGTTATAAAGCATGAAGGAATATGTGTGTAACAATTAACTTTCATTGATAGATATTATAGAATAATATTTTGATATTAAGACATCTCACATGACCTAGGATAACATGTCCTTGAACAATCAATGCAAAGATAGACTTACCTAGTAAATGGCCATACAGAGAGTCATAGTGCTCCAAAATCCCTGTGACAAGAACTCTGTTTTCCTCTTCATTGAACCGAGGATTACGTGGCCGCTCCACACGTTTCCTCCGAACACGTACAGGCCCAAAGCTTGGCTGCTGCTGACTGAACTCTCCTTCCAATGGAAGAGACTCCAAAAGCGGGCCACCACCAACCACCCCACCACCAGACACACCAGCAGCACCAGCAACAGACACCACAGCCGCACCAGCAACAGAGCCACCAGCAGCACTCGCACTCCCAGCAACACCAGTCACACTTGCAGCAACTCCCCTGAATCCTACGTTCACTCAGACGCGTACTCACACGACTACCAGTACCACTCACCAGCATCACTCTTCCCACGCCTTGCGGCCATACCTCTAGCACTCACAAAGAACAGAAAAGAAATTTAAAAACAATCGCACTGAACACTTACAAAGTGAAAACAAGACAAAGATGTCAACAAAACAACACAGGACAAACCTCTCACAATACATAACAACTCTCTCAGTCAATATGAAATATGTAAATCGCCCAGCTCTATGTGTCTCTCTCTCTCACTCCCAACAACACAGAGAATAAATAACAATACACGCTGCCTTTAAATGGGCCGCTCAATCCAAAACATGCTTGCTTCGGCAGATTCAGCAAGAAGTTTCATTGGCGAACCTAATACCACCCCGCCATGCACGCCGATACACCTGTGTGTGATCGGCAAATCATCGGCAGAGTGGGAGCAAATGTTTTCGGCTTGATTCGGAAGGGATTCAGCACTTATTGCATATGGAGAGGGGAAATCGGCAGAATCATGCCGATAAGGTACACTTGGCGATTGCACTTTTTCGGCGCTTACTGCATAGAGCCCTATGTTACTGTTGGTACAATAAAAAGCTTTTTTACAATAAGTTGCATTTTTATGGTGTGTGTTGGGCCCTTTTATTATTGTATTTATAATACATACATATAATGCATAATATATACATAATATAAAAATATATTGTCCACAAAACTATAACAAATGTGATCTTTCCACACTCGATATTCCACAAAATAGTTTCTGTAAATAATGGCTTTCCTGATCGCTCGTCCTTGTTCTGGATTTGCATTGAGACAGAAAGAACAGCGCAAACACAATAGTGAAGTACTTTCAAAAAAGTGTATAAAAGAATATATATCTGCGTACATCAGGTAAAAAGTTTACAGGCATGTAATGCACTCAGGCATAAGTTACCAACACCGCTCGCCGTGGAGAGAAGGAACACTCTGGTACTCAGTCCCTCAGATATGGCAGCTGGGCATGCAGGGTGGATGTCAGGATACAGGTAAATAGGCTAGTTCTTATATCCAATATTCTCCTTCCAGCTCGTTGCCCTCCGATCAGCTGATCCGTGAGGTCAGGAGAAAAGAAGGAAAATCTGCAGGGGCAGCCGATGATGCACTCCTGCCTGCTATGCAGTTCCTCAATACAGCTTCACGACACGCCGTCAGACGAGGACGGCCGTCAAGCCGAGACGACGTCGCTCGAAATCAAACAAGCTCCCAATGGGTAATAGAAGCAGTGACTAAAGGCCACCAAAAGTATATTCAGGAGTCACTCGTTACGCCTCGTAGTTCCAACCGGTTTCGTGGTCTGAAAACCACTTCATCATTGAGCCTCTACACACTTAACGGCTGCAGATGCCAAACTCAACATTCAGAGGTTGTTGATTATTTAATATTATATCACAGAGGTGTATATGGGTTACGAGTACATTAGAGATTAACTTTAGTTGCGCACTTATATCTTTTTCTTTTCTGGATTTGCAATGCCTGTAGTCCCGACCTCTCCTTAGTTCTGTAGCTATAATGCAGTGTGGTCCTTTTAGTGCTGACCTCTCGCAGGTCATGCGACCCCAGACTCAGATGCTGTAAACTCTTCCGGTTATCACTTCATTTATTACCTTCTCTGGGCAATCGCCACAAAGAAAATTGCTGTCTTCTTCTACATCCAACTTTGCATCCTAACACTATTCAATTCTCATCTAAAGGTGACACACCCAATAAAGAAATACTTGCCACCAAAAACTACCAAGAAAATATATCTAAAAACTCACATCCAAAACAATCCTGTAGAAATAAATGCAAAAAACATTTATCAATAATAAAAATGTATGTAAAGCAGCAGACATAGAAAACGGCTTTTACTGCCCACGCATTTCATGCGCTCTATCAGGTCTTCATCAGCCATTAAAAGGAGGCCGCCAATGCTTGGCTTTCCATGCAGCTGCCCTGATGATGAAGGGTTGCTGATCTCCAAGTAAATGATGCTGGGATCATTCCATGGAGGCCTCTCTTCAGTGAGACTCACCCTTACGATTCATCAACCAAACTGTGTCCCACCAATTACCACAACGTCCAAGTGGCATGGAGGCTCTGCTGAACTCCTCACAGAGGCTCTCACACAGACCGGCTCTCAGCTTTCTCTTAGCCCATCAGTTCTGCCTGCTTATATTAACTGGAGCTCCCATTCGAAAAATGGGAACACCAGGTGTAGCTAATCACAGACAGGGGTGGGGTTCAGCACTGAAATGCCAGCCCCCTTTGCTGAAATGGTCGACCTCTCCCTGGTTCCTCAACAATGGGCACAGCATAAACCTATTGGTAACACACCCAAAAACACACACAACCTGAGGCAACGTGTCCATGCGATGGGCTCTCCTCCCCAATCATGCAATGCCTGATAATTACACAGTGCTTACAAACCCCCTGAGAGTCCACAATCTCCTGAACAGAGCGGATCACTGCTTTCACACTATGTAAAACACCACATATATTGCGGTAAACCAGTTCCACTACTTTCACGCACCGTAAAACACAATATACTGCATAAATTACTGTCACGCGCGGCACACCTGTGAGCATGTGGCTTGCCTAAGGCTAAGGCCCCGGTCACGGCGCTGTAATGCGCGCCCGCGCTTTTGGCTGCGCGTTCCGGCGATTCCCCGGTCTGCAGCTCACTGCAGGAGCAGAGACCGGGGGGGGGGCGTGGCGGAGGATGACGGGGCGCTGCCATGACGTCACCGGCAGGTTTCGCCCCATTGGCTGAACCGCCGGGGGCGTGCCTAGCCGCTCGACGTGAGTTTCCTGCTCTCAATTCTATTGAGAGCAGGAGTAGCTCTCGCGCGAGCGCTGCGGCCTCCCCTCGCAGCGGGCCCGGCGCCATTGCGGGGAGGGCTCTCGTGAGTGCAGCGTCCGCCACAGCGGACGCTGTAGCAGGCAGAGAGGGCAAGGCCTAAGGGTTAATACACTGCTTTCTAGCTGGCCCACTTTTCTCCTTTGCAAAGGTCCCTCAAATGAACAATATTTCCCCTCAATCCGTCCCAATATACCATCTGTTACGAACAGCACACAAGTGAGCACTTGACTTAGATATGCAACCAGGGTTAATACACACGGCTACTCTAACCAACACACCTTTCTCCTAAGCAAGGTACTGTACTTTCATATTCCTAACACTGCCACCACCCGAGAAATATGGAAATACAAAAATGTAAATATTAAAGCTGCAGACCAAGCAATATCCTACATGTGTTTTTTTTCTTAAATAAATCAGTTCTGTACTATGAGAAAATACATGTAGCATTTAAAAAAAAAAAAAAAACAACTCTGAATTACATTTTTTATGTATTATAAGGTAACAAGAATTTTTTTATTTCTATAGCAACCATTTACAAAGTCACATCCCCTACCTTTTCTGAACCAGGCTCTGGCACACCACAGATTAATATGCAAATGCATGTCACTGACTGCAGAATATTCCTCTGCAGTCATTTAGTGAACCCCCAAGCCGAATCTTCGCTGATCAATCACAGGAGAATTTAGCTAATTTCTTATTGTCACGCCTGTATGCCCGCAGACCTGGCCAGTCCCCAGTACTGAGGTGGGAAGGGTATTACCACACACCCACAGCAGTGAGGGCATGCCCGGAGTGTGGTATGGCGTTGCCGGGCCTGTTGAGAGATGGTTAGATATACTTGCAACGCCTTGGGAGTTCAGAGTAAGAGAAGTGGTGTCCATGCGCCAGAGTCCAGGGATACAGAAGTTAGTCGTCAAGTTCGTAAGCCAAAGTCCAGGGGTCACAGTGGTCAGCAAGGTAGAGTTCGTAGGCAGGGTTCAAGGGCAACAGAGAGCAGAGTAGTCCAGGACGAGCAGAGGTCAAACCAGGGAAATCCAGGGATAAGCAGGAGCAGGAACAAGGCTGGAACACAGAGGAGACCCAAGCATAGGACTGTAACAAGGTAACAAGAGCTATGCAGAGCAATGAGAGAAAGGGCAGACAGGAGTTATAAAGGAGGGAACACCAATAGGGGAGAGAGGAGGAGCAGAGGGAGAAGTGGGAGACAGCAGGGATAGGTGAGGAGGAGAAGAGGAGGAGATAGGTGAGCCAATGAGGGAGATAGCCTGCAGGGAATGAGAGGAGGAGCCAGGAGGCTGAGAAACCCTAGAAGAGGCGCGTGTGTGCACGCCCTCTGTAAGTTTAAAGTGCGCGCGCACAGGCTGCGTCACAAGGCGCGCAGAGCACCGCGCCACGGGGGCACCCACCGAGGATGAGGGAGGAACGGAGGGGAGAGCCACCGGAGGTAAGGGGACAGGAGTAGAGACCGAGGGGGGCCGTGAGCAGGGAACGCCGCAGCATGGCGCCGGAGACCAAGCGGGTGCGCGAGCCTTGCGGGGAGCTCGCGCTGGCGCCGGGAGAGCGTCAGAGGTTGTTCAAGAGGGACAGCTGTGGGTAGAGGAAGGGAGGCTAGCAGGGGAGGAATCAGAGGGAAGGCAAACATGGGACGTCAGGGACACATGGAGGGGAAGGAATCCCCTGAACCGTCACAGTATCCCCCCCTTGTGGATCGATCTCCGAGCGATCCAGCCACGGTTTCTGGGGAAATTTTAGGTGAAATTGTTGAAGACGTTTATGAGCATGAATGTGATGTGCCGGAACCCATGAATGCTCCTCCGGACCATAGCCCTTCCAGTAGACGAGGAACTGGAGCTTGTTCTTTGACCAGCGCGAGTCAATGAGAGACTGGACCTCGTTCTATTGTTGTCCTAGGGTGGACACTGGGTTGGGTTTACGGGAAGGGTCCGGGAAGTGGGAGCTTTGGACAAAAGGCTTAAGTAGGGAGACATGAAAGATGGAAGGAATCCTCATGGTGGGGGGTAGAGCAAGGCGGTAAGCGACTGGGTTGACTCTTTCCAAGACTTTGAACGGGCCCAGAAAACTTGGTGACAGTTTAGGAGATGGAATTTTAATCCTGATGTTTTTCGAGGACAACAACACTCTGTCACCAGGCTTGAATGAGGGACCTGGTTGGCGACAACGATCTGCCTTGGTTTTTTGTTTAGAGACAGCAGCTTGTAGGGATCCTTTTCCAAGAGTTCTGCAGGGTCATAACATGGGAGTCGGCTGCAGGGACGCCAGAAGGGGGAGAAGAGAGAGGAAGACTGCCAGGGTGAAAGCCGAAATTAATGAAAAAAGGAGACTCTTGGGTAGACTCATTCTTGAGAGAGTTGATAGCAAATTCGGCCCATGGTAACAGGTCCACCCAGTTGTCTTGTGAGTCCGATACGAAGCATCTGAGATATTGCTCTAGGGTTTGATTCATCCTTTTGGTCTGACCATTGGTCTGAGGATGGTATCCGGAAGAAAAAAGGAGGGAAATTCCGAGTCCCTGGGAAAACTTAGAGATGAATTGAGACCCTCTGTCAGAGACAATAGAAATGGGAACGCCATGTAATCTGAAAATTTCTTTGGAAAAAAATATCGACCAGAGTAGCAGAATTAGGAAGACCCTTGAGGGGAATAAAGTGTGAATGTTTAGAAAATCTGTCTACTACAACCAGAATGGTATTCATTCCTTTGGAATTGGGAAGTTCGACAATGAAATCCATCGAGATGTGTTTCCAGGGTTGCTCCAGAATGGGGAGAGGCATAAGGAGGCCAGAAGGATTATGATGGGGCGTCTTACTTTGGGCACATACAGGACAAGCACTAGTAAAGTCAAAAATGTCTTTGTTCATATTTGGCCACCAAAATGTCCATTTAATAAGGTCCGCTGTCCTCTTGAAGCCTGGATGATCGGCATATCTAGAGGAATGTCCCCAAAGTAGAATCTTGTAGCGAAACCGTGGAGCTGCGTATAAGCGCCCTTCTGGTACCCTGAACCTGCTGGGAATGTGAGCCTGGGCTTTGTTGATTTCATCCAACACATCAAAATTATTAGCAGAGATTATGCATTTGGCAGGAAGAATTGGTTCCGTGGCTTCATTAGATTCATTTTCCATGGCGAACTGGCGAGACAGAGCGTCCGCTTTGACATTTTTGGTACCAGGAATGTACGAAATGGTATAGCTGAAGTGGGAGAAGAAGAGAGACCACCGAGCTTTGCGAGAGCCCAACCGTCGGGCCCCCTTGATATACAGCAAATTTTTGTGGTCGGTGAGGATGGCAACAGGTTCCTTGGTGCCTTCTAAAAGATGCCTCCATTCTTGAAGAGCCAGTTTAATGGCCAAAAGTTCACGATTACCAACATCATAATTTCTTTCGGCAGAGGAAAATTTCCGCGAAAAAAAACCACAGGGATGGAGTCTTTCTTGGGGAGAAGACCTCTGAGAGAGGACAGCTCCAGCTCCTACGTCCGAAGCGTCGACTTCCAAAGTGAAGGGAAGAGAGGTATCCGGGTGGCGTAGGATGGATGCGGACACAAAGGCTTTCTTAAGAACCTCAAATGCAGCAATAGCTTCAGGAGACCAGGACGTGGGATCAGCACTTTTCTTGGACAAGGCGGTGATGGGAAGAGCAATAGAAGAATTTTTTTTGATGAATTTCCTGTATTAATTGGCAAAGCCGAGGAAACGCTGCACAGCCTTGAGCGAGTTAGGCAGCGGCCAGTCGAGAACAGATTTTAATTTTTTCTGGATCTATAGAGAAACCTTGGATAGAGATAATGTAGCCTAGGAAGGCAGTAGAAGTTTGGTGGAACAAACATTTCTCCATATTGGCGTATAGGCGGTTAGAACAGAGCCTAGACAGCACCAGTTTGGTATGTTGAATGTGTTCCTCCAGGTTTTTAGAAAAAATGAGAATGTCATCCAGATATACTATGACAAATGTCCCCAACACATCCCGGAAGATGTCGTTCATGAACTCTTGAAAGACGGCAGGAGCATTGCATAAGCCAAAGGGCATAACTAGATACTTATAATGGCCAGATCGCGTATTAAACGCGGTTTTCCATTCGTCCCCCTCCCTTATGCGAATGAGATAATAGGCCCCTCTTAAGTCGAGCTTGGAGAAGATAGAGTCCCCCTGGAGACAATCGAACAGTTCAGAGATTAAGGGAAGGGAGTACCGATTCTTTACCATGATCTTATTGAGTCCGCGAAAGTCAATACATGGCCTAAGTGATCCATCCTTCTTCTTCACGAAGAAGAAGCCTGCCCCAGCAGGGGAGGTAGAGTTGCGGATGAATCCCTTTTCCAAATTTTCTTGAATGTAGGACGTCATGGCCTCAGTTTCCGGAATGGACAAAGGATACAATGTCGACTTCGGAAGGATGGTCCCAGGAATCAAATCGATAGGACAATCATACGGACGATGGGGAGGTAGAACCTCAGCTTGTACCTTGTTGAACACATCCAAGTGCTCATGATACACGGTCGGTAGAATCGATAGATTGGAAGGAACGGAATCCAGGCTGGCAATCACCGCAACGGGAGGAGCCGTAGGAGCAGACTCAGCGGAAGAAGGCGCCACTGGATAGGCAGGGTGCCGGTCCAATCAATGCGCGGATTGTGGGAATGAGATAATAGGCCCCTCTTAAGTCGAGCTTGGAGAAGATAGAGTCCCCCTGGAGACAATCGAACAGTTCAGAGATTAAGGGAAGGGAGTACCGATTCTTTACCATGATCTTATTGAGTCCGCGAAAGTCAATACATGGCCTAAGTGATCCATCCTTCTTCTTCACGAAGAAGAAGCCTGCCCCAGCAGGGGAGGTAGAGTTGCGGATGAATCCCTTTTCCAAATTTTCTTGAATGTAGGACGTCATGGCCTCAGTTTCCGGAATGGACAAAGGATACAATGTCGACTTCGGAAGGATGGTCCCAGGAATCAAATCGATAGGACAATCATACGGACGATGGGGAGGTAGAACCTCAGCTTGTACCTTGTTGAACACATCCAAGTGCTCATGATACACGGTCGGTAGAATCGATAGATTGGAAGGAACGGAATCCAGGCTGGCAATCACCGCAACGGGAGGAGCCGTAGGAGCAGACTCAGCGGAAGAAGGCGCCACTGGATAGGCAGGGTGCCGGTCCAATCAATGCGCGGATTGTGGAGTTGAAGCCAAGGCAATCCTAAAATAGGTTGAACAGTAGGAGAATGGAAGATATCGAAAACTATTACCTCTTTATCACCGCCAGCCACGGTCAGCGTGAGAGGAATGGATTCCCAGATGATGAATACTGGCTGGAGCGGCCTACCATCGATGGCCTCGAGACCAATAGGTGCTTTTCTCCTAACCATAGGGATTTGGTTCTCGGAGGCGAAGGTTTGGTCCAGGAAGTTACCACCAGATCCAGAGTCAGTGAAAACTTTTACCTAAAGGAAAAGGTCAGGACCCTCCAGAGTGGCAGGAAGAATAAACTTCTTTCGGAGATCTTCAGGGAGAGAGGGGCAAGAAGAGACAGTACCCAGTAGAAGCCCCTCTACCTTTACTGGGTGTTCCCTTTCCCGGCTTCAGGGGACAGTTCTGTAGACGATGTTCCGAAGAACCACAGTAGAAACAGAGTCCCTTCTGACGGCGTCGCATTCTATCCGCGGCCCAAAGTTGTTGGCTACCGATTTGCATCGGCTTCGGGGCATCCAGTGCCAGGAGAGGTGAAGTAGGCGACCTGTGAGAGACAACAGAGGAAGGAAGAAAACAAGAACAGTGTCTCTCGTGCCGGCGTTCCTGGGTACGCTGGTCCATGCGTACACTAAGAGTAATCAACTCCTCCCGGGAAAAAGGCCAGGCATGAGTAGCAAGATCATCCTTCAGGGTGTCGGGGGGAGACCGTGCCAGTATGCGGCGGCAAGAGTACGGAACTCGATCGCGTACTTAGCAGCAGATCTTCAGGCCTGTGAAATATGGAAGAGAGAGAATGCGGCTGTCTCGCGCCATGAAGGAGTATCAAATACTTGCTGAAATTCACGCCTGAATTTAAGATAATCTTGGGTTAGTTCGCTCTTAAGTTCCCAGAGGGGAGAAGCCCAGGCGAAGGTGTCACCGGTAAGCAAGGCGTAAATGTAAGCCACCTTAGAACGACCGGTGGGAAACTGAGAGGGGGACATCTCGAATTGCACCTCACATTGGTTTAGGAAACCACGGCAAGCGAGGGGGTCCCCATCGTAGCGATTAGGCGGTGGAATGCGGGGTGCAGAGTTAGCATAAGTCATAGCCACCGGGGGTGCTGGAGCCATTGGTGTCTCCTGAAGGGAGAGGTTAGCTGGGAGACTGTGGACAGCTGATTCCTCACAAATTGTAAGGCCTCAAGTGAAACACCTGTACCCACCTCAGGAGGGTCTGCATTTGTTGGGCTCTGCATAATGTCACGCCTGTATGCCCGCAGACCTGGTTAGTCTCCAGTACTGAGGTGGGAAGGGGATTACCACGCACCCACAGCAGTGATGGCGTGCCCGAAGTGTGGTATGGCATTGCCGGGCCTGTTGAGAGATGGTTAGATATACTTGCAATGCCTTTGGAGTTCAGTGTAAGAGAAGTGGTGTCCATGCGCCAGAGTCCAGGGATACAGAAGTTAGTCGTCAAGTTCGTAAGCCAAAGTCCAGGGGTCACAGAGGTCAGGAAGGTAGAGTTCGAAGGCAGGGTTCAAGGGCAACAGAGCCCAGAGTAGTCCAGGACGAGCAGAGGTCAAACCAGGGAAATCCAGGGATAAGCAGGAGCAGGAACAAAGCTGGAATACAGAGGAGAGCCAAGCATAGGACTGCACACACAGAGGTAACAAGAGCTATGCAGAGCAATGAGTGAAAAGGACAGACAGGAGTTATAAAGGAGGGAACACCAATAGGAGAGAGAGGAGGAGCAGAGGGAGAAGTGGGAGACAGCAGGGATAGGTGAGGAGGAGAAGAGGAGGAGATAGGTGAGCCAATGAGGGAGATAGCCTGCAGGGAATAAGAGGAGGAGCCAGGAGGCTGAGAAACCCTAGAAGAGGTGCGTGTGTGCACGCCCTCTGTAAGTTTAGAGTGCGCGCGCACAGGCTGCGTCACAAGGCACGCCGAGCGCCGCACCGCGGAAGTACCCACCGAGGATGAGGGAGGAACGGAGGGGAGAGCCACCGGAGCTAAGGGGACAGGAGTAGAGACCGAGGGGGGCCGTGAGCAGGGAACGCCGCAGCATGGCACCGGAGACCGAGCGTTTGCGCGAGCCTTGCGGGGAGCGCGCGCTGGCGCCGGGATAGCATCAAAGGTTGCTGGAGAGGGACAGCTGCGTGTAGAGGAAGGGAGGCTAGCAGAGGAGGAATCAGAGAGGGAAGGCAAACGTGGGACGTCAGGGACACATGGAGGGGAAGGAATCCCCTGAACCGTCACACTTATCTTTGTGTCGATGCACATATTAAAGGGGGGCGGAAGTGGCAGCTTGGACTGCTGCTTTAACACACATAAATCTGTTGTAGCAAAATGTGTCCGAAAATATAAATGCTCTCTACAAAGTGTGCAACCCGTTCAATCAGAGCCGAAAGCATTGCTTATTAAAGTTTGGCTTTAATATACGAAAGACAGCGCTTCGATTATGTAAAAAGGTTATTATACAATTACAAGAACATAAAGTTACAATAAACACAGAGCAGTTTCGTATGGCTGCGCCCATAGTGCAGGAGACGGCACGAGCGACATTGTGCTAAAAACCAACACTAGGACGCATGCACAATGTCAGGAATCGGCGTTCCCCGCGCTCCCCACACAGAGCACTCTCTCCCCTCAGGGAGTCCCTGGACACACAAAACAATCCTGCCTTACCGACCTCCGCGGCTTCCCACCCCTACCGCCGTGGCGGGATCACTCCCCTCGGCGATTCCACTGGCTCGGTCCACGCGCGTACACACATTACAGAGCGCGCTCATTCTGCACACTCTTCTTCTCGTCCCCCGGACCTCAGACTCCGCCCCCCCCATGCCGCACGGGCATACTCAGGTTACCAACAAGACTCACCTGGCCTGTTATGCCTGCACCAATCTGCAGTGTCTCCCTGTAGCTCTTCCTGTCCCGCCTCCGTTCCTAATTGGACCTTCCTGCTTTATCTAGCTCTTCTCTGCTCTCAGTCTTTGCTCGACATAGTCTCTGTATGGAAGTACTACAGGATTCTCTTAGTGTTTTCACAGGTTCTGACATGGCTCGTACGACTACCCCCTCTGGCTCTCGATCTCGGCACTCCTTGGACAACGCTCACTCTGATACCCTCGAACACGGCTTGGACTACAACCAATCTCCGCTCTCCACTCCTTGACCTCGGCAAGGCATTCTTCACTATCTCTACAACCGGTACCAGCAAGTATTGTCTACATTACTGCACCTGGCCTGGGAACACGTTATACAGTACCACACTCCGGACATGCTCCCTTTGCTGCGGGTGCGTGTATTACCACTTCCCCCTTCAGCTCAGGGGACGGGTCTGGTCTGCGGGCAGCACCGGCATAACACACAAGCGCGACAGCCTCCCAGTCACAACTAGTCATGGAGAGATGTCTGGCCGTCTGTCTCACATTATAAAAGGACAAGCAGATAAGCACAGTGCGCCCCATACAGTCTCCCAGTCACAACTAGTCATTGAGAGATGTCTGGCCGGCTGTCTCACATTCTCATCTCACATTCACAATGTAGCTAAAACCTGTCGATTTTTCCTCCGTAACGTTGCACACATATGTCCTTTCCTCTGTCCCTCTGCTGCTAAAACTCTTAACACCCGACCTCGTTCTCTCCCGTTTCGACTATTGTAATGTTCTGCTGTCCGGCCTTCCTGCCTCTCACCTGTATCCCCTACAATCTTAACTAAATGCGGCTGCTAGAATCACTTTACTCTACTAAATGTCTCAGCATTGCTCCTGCTGAAATCCCTCTCCTGGCTTCCTATTAAACTCTGTAACACTTACAAAATTCTCTTCTTGTAACCCGTTTTCCCCCACCCAATTGTAACGCTTGCGCGAGCCCACAAACAAGACCTGACCCCGGCACTGAGGTGGGAAGGACTGTGCCACACACCCACAGTAGCGGGGGCGAGCCCAGAAGGTGGCTTGTAGCGTTGCTGGGTCTGGGTATGTAGAAAGGGTTAATCCAATACTTGCCGGGGTCCGTGGGTTGGAGAGGTACACGTAGTTGGAGTCCGTAAGCCTGTGGTCTGGGGCTGGAGAGGTACTCGTAGTCGTTATCCGTAAGCCAGGGGTCAAGAGCCAGAGAGAATCCAAATGCAAAGCCAGGTCGGTACACAAGAGGTTAACTGCAGAGAACAAGACAAGACTGGGCTGGACAAGACAGGCACATGCAAAGGCTACACAAGGTTATGTTCAGCAAGGTATGACAGGAAGAGGAAGTTTCTTATAGGAGACAGGAACCAGTAGGAGAGGGGGCGGAGTGGAGGCGGAGCCTCTGCAAATGCAAAGGATAGGCTGCAGGAGACAAGGGCTCACAGCAATCTTGACTCGCAGCTGGGGCTCGTTGCGCGACGTCACGCGTGCATGCCGCGCGCAGCGGAGGTGCGGTGTGACTGAGGGGGCGGAGCTAAGGTCTGTGACCTGGTAGAAGAGGAGCGGTTGCGCACGCGCTCTGTAAACAGAGCGGGGGTGCGCGCACCAGCGGGGGGCAGATCGGAGACAGCAGCCGCTGCAGTACTTTCATGTAAAGAGGAGGAACCGCGCCGCAAGGGACGCAATCCCCGAATCCTCACAGCAATCTCAGATAGGGCCCTCTAGGAAAATTAACGCTCAGGCTACGTCTGTGTGTGGTGCGTACCTGCTGGCAACAGGGGGCCCTGAGTCTCCCGTGATGACATGGGGGAAGAAAGGACAGGTTTCTGGGGTTGTGCCTCCGTTCTCTTCACTAGTGCAGCGCCTCCATCTCCTGCAGCCCCCAGCAATATGGGGAGGAGTACCTACAGAAGAATTTGTCTCCCCCTCCTCCTGATAAGCTCCACTCTCAGGCAGGAGCTTGTATAAAAGTGCGATCTCTTTATTCCTCTCTTCTCAATCAGTTACAGCATACCGTGCACACAGCAAGCTGTCCCCCAGCAGGAAGTCCCTGACTCCACTCCGGGCCTAGGGACACCCAGAGTGGGTCTAGCTCTTCCCCTACCCCCTAAGCAGGGTAGGAGGTATATGGTCCACACTCTTGAACACTGACTCTAACGCTAATAGCTCTACTCATTCTCTCCACTCTAACTTACACTTCTACTCCAACTAAATAGGAAGTGCAATGCCTTAAGTAGTTTCAACAGGCACCGCCCCTGTGTCTCTTGATTGGACACAGAGTCAGATGACCTGCCTTCACTGCCTCAGTGCACTGCTTGAGGTGGGGAAAACCCCATGATAACTCCTGGCAAACCTGCCCTTACACAGGGATTACTGCCAGGAGGAGGGCAGAACTATAGCCCAAACCACACAGGGCTACATTCTTATAAGGTTATACTCTCCTCTGCCCCTCCTTAGATCTCACCCTAATCACTCACTATACCCTAATCTACTCCTCCTTACATCTCACCCCAATATCTCACTATACACTCCTCTGCCCCCCTTATATTTCACCATAATCTCTCAGTTTCGTTCCTCTGCCCCACCCTACATCTCACCGAATATCTCACTATAACCTCCTATGCCCCTACTTACATCACAGCCCTAATTTCTCACTATACCGTCCTCTGCCCCTCCTTACATCTCACCCTAATATGTCACAATACCCTCCTCTGCCCCATCCTACATCTCATCCTAATCTCTCAGTATACCCTCCTATGCTTCTTCTTAAACCTCAAAGCCTAATTTCTCACTTTAGACCTACTCAGGGATATCTTCTGTCTACCCCTTTTATACACCTAAACCTCTCTCTGTCCCACTTACTGCTCCACACCTCTGGAATAGCCTTCCTCTCAATATCTGACTAGCACACTCTCTCCACCTTTAAGACCCATCTTAAAACAATTACACCCCAAGACGTTGTTACCCTCTAAACTCATGCCTAATTTCCTAAAAGGTATGAACAACCCCAGCTCATAATTCCCATCTGGGGCTTTAATTATAAACACATAACAAAGACAGAAATAGAAAGCTCATTATCTGTACTCTTAGTTATCATTTTAATAATTGTACACAAATGAAATGGTTAAAGAACATTTACAAAACCAGGAGAAATGGAGTCAAAGAATCAAGAATATGGTATTACATTTATAATGTTCAATGTAACTGTGGGTAAAGGTTTGCCCACTACAGAGAGGCCTAACCTATAATGCTCAATGTAAGCGTGTGCAGATCCACTGACAGGGGGGGATAGCCAGGACAGGTGTTCCGGCCCCAGAGGCAGCAGGGGGCCCGGTGGCTGGCGCTAAAAGTTGGCCCCGACCTCTGGCCAGGATAGGCAGCCGGTCACGGCCGGACCCGGCTCTCCATCAGCTGCAGGCATCTTCCTCACTCTGTGTTCCATGCCGAGCTTAACGCTGGCGGTGCAGGCGGGCGGGTGGCTAAGGGCATCCAGCTTCCCACCTGCACCAAGGACACCCAGGTTCCCCTCACTCCAAGGGCATCCAGCTTCCCCCTGCTCCAAGGACATCCAGCTTCCCTCCACTTTAAGGACACCCAGCTTCCTCCCGCTCCAAGGAAACCCACCTTCACCTGCTCCAAGGGCATCCAGCTTCCCCACACTCCAAGGACACCCAGCTTTCCTCCGCTCCAAGGGCATCCAGCTTCCCACCCGCCCCAAGGACACACAGCTTCCCCTTCTCCAAGGACACACACCTTCCCCTTCTCCAAGGACACACACCTTCCCCTTCTCCAAGGACACCCAGCTTCCCACCTGCTCAAAGGACACCCAGCTTCCCCACACTCCAAGGACACCCAGCTTCCCCACACTCCAAGGACACCCAGCTTCCCCACACTCCAAGGACACCCAGCTTCCCCACACTCCAAGG
>WSYH01002069.1:0-97329 GCA_036426205.1 Ascaphus truei
GACAACATTGCGCGTCAAATGCGCGTTTCCCTCCAGCAAAGGAGCTTCTTCAGGGACAAATTTACTGGGGGAAGGAGGACTGAGCCGTTTTATACCCAAACAGTACCTTGATTGTGAAATTGATGATTCCCAGCTGTTGCGCATGCACAGTGTGCCAGTATCCCTCTAAACTTCAGATTTCCAAAAATAATCTTATTCAATTTTTTAAGGCATCAATCCACTAGTTTTGAGCCTTTAAACAACACACAATTCTTGTCATATATAGGATTGTACCTGTAGCTCAATTCATATACTACCTTTAGTTTCTCCATTTTATTTTGATTACAAGTGTAATTATGAAAAGCTTTAGTTAATTTAGTTTTTTAAAAGTGAAAAATTATCGTATTGTCTAACACCTGTTTTTTAACCAAACACACACAGATAAGTGTAACATTCAGAATTCTACTGCAAATTTTGTTTGGGAACATATTAGTCTCTAGTAGTTTTCCATTCCAGATTTGTTGTTGTGTGTGTCTCAGTTATGCTTTTGTATGTATAGCCATGGCTGGTCCAGCAATCTTTCTGTCTTCCTGTCATGTAAGTGATAGCTACAGGCAGTGACAGGCTATCCTGTAGGGTGTACCCCCCTCATACAGCCTCCCTGAGTGGCAGGAGAGGTGGTGACACTGGGTCTGTGTTGTAGCCCTCTCTTTTTGCAATAGGGAGGATGCCTTCCAAATAATTAGTTAGTGCCTTCCCACCCGAGGAAGGGAGAGGAGCTCAGCCCCTCCTGGGGCTGAATGAACCAATATCTGTGCATAGAACATGGCCCCAACATTATCTGCTTGTCAGCACCATCCAAGGGCCTGAGATCCATTCTCCACTATATGCAAACGCTGTTATACCATCTGCAGTGGCTGCATCAAATAAAGACCCTTTTATATACTTCTGGCTAAGTCGCAGTCTATTGGACAGAAGTATAGGAGAAAAGAACTGCCATGGTAGGTATTGCCTACAGCTCTGCTGTAGCCTGTTATGACTGGAGGCAGTGTCACCGAAGGAAAAGAACCTGAGGATCAACTAAAGGCTGTCCTGTTTCCAAAACATTGTGGACGCTCATTTCTCCTCAACCCTCACAGGTAACTAGCACCACACGTACCTGTAGCTTAGGCAAAATCTCCCGGAGGGGGGAAATGGGGTGGTGTGGGTGTGGGGGTGGGGTGGGGGAATGGGGGGGATGTAAGCAGTGCTACATATGTATACCTGTACAGCTAGTAATCATGTCTGAAAAAAAAATAAGACAATGTTAAATGTCAGGTTGCCTTCAAATTACTGCCATTTAGCATATGTTTCTAAATGAGACATCTTTAAAAATGTCAAAGTTTAGACATAAATGGTCTAAGTAAAAAAAAAATATTATGATAAACAAAGCGGTTATTTCAGACACTATGGGGCATATTCACTAAACTTTGATACAGTATGTTCATTGCAACATCGAATGTGTTGGCATATTCCTACCGAATGGTATGAAATTTGTGTAAAAATTGTATTCACTAAAGTAAATCGCATTTTGTTTACCATTTATTGCAACAATGGCATACCACACTAATTTGTATTTGCTTTCTGAGCGAAATTAACTTAATATTTGCTTTGTTCCAGCACTCTGGAAGAGCAGCACAGAAAAGTTGCATCTCCCTGCACAGCTCTTACAGGCGATTGCGTTGTTTAATTTTATTTATTTGTACATAGTATTGAATCAGGTGGT
Organism: Ascaphus truei; assembly: GCA_036426205.1. Classification (NCBI taxonomy): domain Eukaryota; kingdom Metazoa; phylum Chordata; class Amphibia; order Anura; family Ascaphidae; genus Ascaphus; species Ascaphus truei. The sequence goes on from WSYH01002069.1 coordinate 1,745, forward strand.
CTCTGGAGCTAAACCTCATTAATTTCAGGTCCCCCTGTTTCCCGAAACTGGCCATCATATCGGGTGCCAATATCTCCTGCAAGTTTAAATGTCCCAAGTCACGGCCCACGTGACCGGGACATTAAAACTTGCAGGAGATACCGGCACCCTATACTGAGGCCTATACCTTGGGAAGCATGGGTCCCCAGACCTGAAAGTAATGGGTTTTAGCTCTGGAAAACCCCTGCTTCAATATTATGCACAAAAAAAATGAAATACAAGGCGATCTTCATTACCTTAGTGGTTAATCACTATGGTAATGTCGTGGTTGTGCTCGCCACAAATCGGGGCTGGACCGCGTGGCTGAGGCTAGGTTATGAAATCACCGACCTTAGACCGCGCAAACTGGTCCGGAGTGCGCAGTTCATAGTCAAACAGGCCAGGTTCAGGACTGGAGAAAACAGCAACGAGCCAGAGAGGTGGACGAGCCAGAGTCAGGATTGGAGACAACAGGGGAATCGTTATCCAAGTGTAGTTTCGGCAACAGGAGGTCAAGTAGGTCCCGCTTCAGCATAAAAGCTGCAGGGCGGGAGCGGGTTCTGTGCAAGTGGCGACTGCGGCCCATGGTACCAGCCTCAGCAAGGAGAAGGCTGACCGGAGAGGGCACACCGCCAGGCAGCACTGGTAAACCAGTGCTTCAGCACAGAAGTTCAAGCTGGCCTCTGTAAAGGGAGAGAGAGCAGCAGGCCAAGGGATCCAGGACACAGGCTTCAGTGTTGTAGCTGCTGTAGGATACTGGAACACAGGAATGAAGGCAATGCCCTGGAACATATCAAAGCGGAGTCACGAGAGAAAACAGGAACTAACTCTGGAACACAATACACAGAGATTAGTACATAGAGATAACAAGCCAGGGGCTTGTGGCAGAACACAGGTGACATCCAGGAAGAATTATGCTCGGAAGAGAGGGATTGTGGGAGTGCAGTATTTAAAGGCCAGCGGGCCAATCCCCGGAGGAGGGTGTGAGGGCACTGCTCCAATGACTGAGTACAAGGCTAGGTTGCAGTGATAGACCATGTTACTGCGTAATGCTAAAGACCCGAACAGTAGGATAAAGGAATGAATGAATAACCAGATACTTGTAGGGGGGAACCCTAAACATAAACTTTATAGAAGACAGGTACTGGGTTGCAATCCCGGATGGAAAGCTCACTAATAAGTGACGCTGTTGTTAACAATAACACCAGGAAGATTGAACATAATAACACCCTATAACGTACCAATTGTCTAAATAAAGTCCTGAACAGGAAAACATGTAGCAAGTGATTGACTCACTCTGAGTGCTGCACAGTCCATGTGATCCAAAGGTGAGGGGTCCCCAGGTGTGCTTCCATCCAAGGGGTAGGCTAGTAGAGAAGGAGAAAAACAGGAAGAGCACTACTGTAGGTATCAAAAAAGTAGAAAGGAGGGTGCATATCCCATAAAATGATTATTTATTGGTCATGGAAAAACAGGGCAATGGAGAGCCCTACCAAAGGTAGGTTTCTACTTTTTTGATACCTACAGTCGTGCTCTTCCAGTTTTTCTCCTTCTCTACTAGGTTGCAGTGATAGCCCACACAGCTGCTGTTGATTGCAAAGAGGGAATTAGTGAGAACAACAGCACCCTGCAAGGCTACGAGTAAAGCCAGGAGTGGATTCCTGACTGTACCCCCTCCCCTTCAGGTGAGACCTCCGGGCGAACATGTCCACTCATAGAGTTGGGGGACCTGGAATTGTTCCTGAGCTGTCTAGGATTGGGGGTAGAGTCATGGTCCAGAGACTCATGGGCACTCCTTTGCGTACCCTACCCCCCTGGTGAGAACTGCGGCCAGACAGGACCATCCATGGGTCTCGGGGACATTGAGTTGTTCCTAAAGTGCTTTAGGCTGGAAGGGGATCCGTAAACAAGCAGTTAATTGGTGAGTACTGTTCTCGGATATGAGAGTTGTGGCACAGACATTTTTGGTACGGGGTTCGCCACGCAAAATGACTTGTAAATCCAGAGCAGTGGAGAAGGAGGCATTTCCAGAATAGAAACGGCAGAGGGACCCCAGCTGGGTAAACAGAAATAAACTGTGCGCTACTATCTATCTCTTTATAATTGAATACAGTGCAGTGACTAAACCATATATAAATAAAGTAAACCACAATACCACAGTGAATAAGTGATTAAATAATTAAATTATAACATAACCGTGTGGTTGATAAGGGCATCTGCTGCTATAAACATTAGGGGTGGCTCAGCACCCCACACACTCTAGGAAATGGAAACAAAAAGAAAACAGCGCACAACGCCAAATAGTGAAGTAAGTAATAGAATGTATTACAATGTTAAAGGGGTAATAAATCTGCGTACATCAGATAGAAATAACATGTGCATTTAGTGCATAACACACTGGTTACCACTCTGTAGCTGTAAAACAGGACGTCTGGCACTCAGCTGTCTCTGCAGGAGCCTCTATGATGGTTCTGGGGCATGGGATCCTTCATGCACTCCTCACACAGCAGGACGCTGCTCACAAGGGGATTCCTTTCAAGCAGCCTGGTAATACTGCAGATTCAGACACTTAGTGGGACTGCTCCTCAACCGGCGATATACTGCCTCCAGGAGAATTTCCCTACAGTCCCCCGTCTCTCCTGTGTAGATTTGCTGCTTTTCCCAGCTGCTATGATCTTAGGGCAGTCCAGAGCTGTTGGAATTGCTCTGCAAACACTTCCGCAGCTGCAGGGGCTTACACAGCGTGCCACGATGCCGCTCCGTCACGTGGTATAGCGGAGTGACGTCACAGTTCTCGTGGCAATGGAGGAATCAATAGGGAGGAAGAAGGAGAGTCCCTTACAGTCTCTTACCGGCGCAGAGATCGCTCAGTTAGCACGGTGGCAGCCAATATAAGCTGATAGTGATACAAATCCAAAGGATGAATATAGGCAAAATTATGGCATTAATACATCCAAAAGCAGCAAATCTACACAGGAGAGACGGGGGACTGTAGGGGAATTCCCCTGGAGGCAGTATATCGCCGGTTGAGGAGCGGTCCCACTAAGTGTCTGAATCTGCAGTATTACCAGGCTGCTTGAAAGGAATCCCCTTGTGAGCAGCGTCGTGCTGTGTGAGGAGTGCATGAAGGATCCCATGCCCCAAAACCATCATAGAGGCTCCTGCAGAGACAGCTGAGTGCCAGACCGTCCTGTTTTACAGCTACAGAGTGGTAACCAGTGTGTTATGCACTAAATGCACATGTTATTTCTATCTGATGTACGCAGATTAATTACCCCAGCTGGGTGCCTGGTCCCTAGTAATCATACCAGAGTGTGGGCCAAGAGGCACCGAAAATTGATCGGGTATAACAGGGAGACCCTCCAGAAAGGTAAAATAGCAAATGTGTGGTGCTACAAAAAAAAGCCTTTTAAGACAAAAAATATATCTTGATAGGAGAATCCTGTGGTGCAACCCCCCTGTGGTTGAATGACTGAATAAGCCCAAGTAGAATAGGTGAAAGCTGCTGATATAGCTCCAATAATAAACCGACTAGCGGACTAGGGTCCCCACAATCACTGCAGTAAGGGACCTCACATATATGTGAACCAGCATATAAATGTCGGAATGGAGATTAACCAGATAATATCCAAATAGTGAGATGGTAGATTGAAATAATTACTCACTCAGAGTCAGCTTGTCCTCCTTCTCAGCCTGGTAATGTATCTTATTCCACGTGAGGGGGGTGTGCATCCGTTTTGTTCATCAGTCCGAAATTATGCAGGATAGGAAAAGCAGGCACTGGCAGCCACACAGGATCAGCAAATAAAGGTTAATAAAGAGAGCTTATCCCATACAAAGTTTAATGGATACTACAAAAAGATTACAACAACATTGGGGGGTGCTGAGCCCCCCCACCAACGCGTTTCGACGTTAGCTCTTTATCAAGGTGACTTTACAGTACTCACCCTGCCGTTTTTGTAGTCCCCAGAAGCGCGCCAAAATTCACTGCCAAACACTTCCTGAAACTCTCAGGAAGGCGTCTGCGTGATATATGTCAGCGCGCGACCAGGGAATACAGAAAAAAACTTCAATTATTGAAAACTTATTAAACAAACATTTTAACATTAAATAAATCGACGCGAGTACCAGGCATGTCTTCTGATAGTAAAAAACAATATAACCCAGTGCTATGACAGAATATAAAGGAAAAATAGTTAGAAGAGACAACATGTGTACATTATATTAAAAACTTTTCAGAAGACAACCTATAAAGCGGATGGATCCAGATTGTAAAGTGTATAATTCTAAGTCATGATTGATTTTGACTATACACTATATTTATTGTATATTTCAGATTCCAAACCGTTTATTTATGAAAGAGACAATATTGTTGCATTTGGAAGCGTTTTGATTGACTTATATACTTTATATCTCCTTAAATGTATATATTTTTTGCAATCACATCACACTGCTGCAAATATTAAATTTAGATGTCATTCCTTTAAGACATGGTGAGTACCTGCAGATATAATATGCACTGATATATACAAATCTAACATGTATATAGACATATTTAATGTAAAGTGGACACTTGAATAGGGAAAACAATTTCCTTATTGCCCTGTGTGGTATGTATGTATAGTTTAATCCCACAACTCAATATGTGGATGACCACAGTATATCATTTTGTTTTGATTTAATGTAAAAAAAGGTGTTGGTCCAGTCTGAGTTCAGCCGTAGGGAACTCTGTATTTAGCGTAAAAATCCAATAAAGCTCTCTCTTATCCAAGAGCTCAACCCTATTGCCTCCCCTGACTGCATGGGTACATGTTCTATTCCCATATATTAAGGGAATCAATACTAACCCTTGGGGCAGTTGGTAAAGTGGGATGATACCGGGTTGATTAAAATCACCTTTTTGATGAGTCCCCATATGTTCCCTAATACGTACTTTGAGGGCGCGTGTGGTGCGGCCCACATATTGCTTACCACATCCGCATTCAATATATAACTACGTAATGTGGTATTGCAGTTGATGAAGGACCCATGGAATTCCCGGTTAGTGACAAATGATTTAAAGATTGAGTTGGGGGACATGTATCTACATGATATACATTTGAGACATTTGAAGCTTCCTTTTTTCTGTATTCGCTTGGTCGCGCGCTGACATCATCACGGCCTGACGTCCTTCCTAGAGTTTCAGGAAGTGTTTGGCAGTGTGTGAATTTTGGCGCGCTTCTGGGGACTACAAAAACCAGGGTGAGTACTGTAAAGTCACCTTGATAAAGAGCTAACGCTCGGAAACGCGTTGGTGGGGGGCTCGCACACCCCACAAGGTTGTTTGTAATCTTTTTGTAGTATCCATTAAACTTTTGTATGGGACTAGCTCTCTTTATTAACCTTTATTTGCTGATCCTGTGTGGCTGCCAGTGCCTGCTTTTTCCTATCTGCATACTTTCAGACCCTCCAGAAAGGCAACGTTTTTTTTTTTCCAACTTAAGTTTTTATTGGAAGATACACGTGCAAACATTGTGTCACAGCCCAATATGTCATTTTCAATTATTAGGCAAGTACATTTATGAACAATACGATACGCACATCTACATACAAAGACAAAGATACAAATACGACAGGACTAACAAGACGAGGGAACTGGGGTGGAGGGAGGAGGGGGGGAAGAGGGAGGGCAGGGGAGAGAGTGATTCCATCTACTTTGACCATCTTGACCACATCAGAATGGCGACCCGTATTTTTGCTGACTGTAGTCGGACCTTCTCTTGTGTCCCTTTTCCTTGCCTAAACCATGGGGCTGTCCGCTAACCGTAAGTCCATGTCCCGTCACTTATCTGACCTTCAAAGGAGAACGCACATGTGTGAGAACGCACATGTGTATATTAGTGCAATATCGTGGTGACATTCACCCCCGGGATATCTAACTGGGCCAACCACGGTGCCTAGACTTTTAGGTAATTTGTGCCGGAGTCATTAACCAAACTTGTTAATTGTTCCATCCTGCAGACATGCCAAATCCTATTTCTGACCTTTGGGATAATTGGTATACTTGCTGCTTCCATAATGCTGCGATCTCGATCTCGTGTGCTGTAGCAAAATGCGCGATGAATTTATGCACTGCATTCGACATACCCTGGATCGCCGTGCCTAGTATGAACACCCACGGGTCCAGGGGGATCTCCAAACCGAGAATCCGTTGAATCCAGTCTCTAATCTTTCCCAAATAGGAGCGCCCCTCTTAGCAAACCACAGCATGTGTCGCAGATCCGCTTCCTCCCCACATTGTTTAGGACAGAGAGGGGAGTAGCCTCTCACAAATTTAGCTAATCGGGTTGGGGTGTAATACCACCGCATCAGGACTTTATATGCGTTCTCCTTTAATGTGGTGCAGATTGAACTTTTAGCGGCTGCCTGAATATCTGTCCCATTCCTCGTCCTCTAATGTCTCCCCTAAGTCCTCTTCCCAGCGTCTCATGAGCACAGTCTGTCGTCGTTGGGCTTCGTCAGGCATATTACTTCCCTGTACATTCTAGAAGTAAGTCCCCTTGTGTCCATATCTCTGGAACACAGCTGCTCAAAATTTGTATGGGCCGGCCTGATTGGCGTTTTATTGTAGAAATTTCTGATCTGGAGGTACTGCTCCGACAAAGTTTATTAGAGCAAAAACCGCACGGCAGGATGCGTGGCGGAAGCGTGGAGAAGCGTTGAGAAGCGGCTCGTTCGCGTGACGTCGGTGACGTCACAGTCACGTGCGCGACCGACTCCACTGAAGGTTTGAAGTGAGGTAAGCGGGGGAGCGGGGAAGCAGAGGGGCACAGCAGGAGCAGCTAGGGGGTCGGGAAGGTGTATAAATTGCGCGCGGATTGGAGGGGGGGGGGAACGGAGGGGACGCGGCTGGATGCGGCTGGCGCGCTGACTATTCTCAGCACCAGCTGGAGTAAGTCCCGGTCAACCGGCGGCTTTTGCTCGAATTAACTTTGTCGCCACTGTACCTAAAGAATTCGCTATTTGGGATATTTTTAGAGGATTTAATTTGATCAAAGGATTGTATAGTCGTGATGCCCTCCAGATCTTTAATATCCGTTTGCAATCCAGGGGGAGCATGAAAGGGAAATAAAACAAAATACAATCTAAGTGCAGACAGTTTGATAACTTCTAGACTAGTTCAGTGATTAATCTTGGCTTGTATGTGTGGCTTACTTACAAGATGTAAGTCAAAAACGGGCAATGTGACACAGTGGTCTATGCAGGGAGGACTTTCAATCCAATGAATTATGGAGACTTCCACTCTCAGCAAAACTGAGGTGTATATAGAAAAGAAAAGATATCCATAGTGCAGACCAATCATAAAAAACGTGACTTTATTGGGTTTTAAAAATGAACACTTACAATAAAAACATATAAGTAATGCGTGTATCACAATACTGTGACCGAGGAGAGATTGCTGTTAGCTTCTGGCTCACCCACCACCTCCGGTTTATGGACCCTGCGTGGGACGCCGCTGCATTGGACTCTCCACCTCCCAGGATCCCTCTGGGGTGTACTGGTCCCGTCAGCTCTGTTTCTCGTGTAGGACGCCGCCCTGTTCTTTTCCTTGAGCTCCCTCTCGGGTGGGCTGTCCTGTCCCCTCCGGTTAGCTCCGATACGTCACTTCCGGTTGGTCGCGTTCCGTCACTTCCGGTAGTGGGTCTGCAATCTCTGACACAGCTTCTCTCCTCCTCTGGGCGGCTACTGAGTGGGCGGCTACCAGATCTTTAAGACGGGTTATCCCCTTTTGGGTCCAAATCAAGAAGTTTTTGCTAATCAGGCCTGGAGCGAAGTCTGGATTGCCCACATTTGGTGTCATTAATGACGTTCTGGTAGTCAGCTGACAACGAAATTTCGTGGCCTCCCAAACTTTTAATGAGTTGACCATGGTCTGCAACGGTATTTTCATCTTGCGTACCCCTCTTTTGGGTAGCCAGATTAAGTTTCGGATTTCAATTGGTGCACAACATTTCCTCTCCAACTCTACCCATCTCCGTAAGCTTGGGTCAGTGTGCCATTGGAGAATCTGCCCTAATTGGGCTGCTTTATAATAAGCCTGCAAGCAAGGCACCGCTAGCCCTCCTCTTATGGTGGGACGCTTTAATATTCCCTTGGAAATTCTTGGGTTTTTCTTATTCCAAATAAATTTCATTATTTGAGACTGTAGGGAGCGGATGTCAACCTGTACCAACGGGACCGGGAGACTCTGGAAAAGATATAACATCCCTGGGGGGAGGTTCATTTTCACGCTGTGTATCCTCCCAGTCCTAAGATCCTATCCCAATGTCTTTATTACCCTGGGAAAGTTAGCCTTATATAATGTTTTGTAATCCCTTGTGAGATACACCCCTAAATATTTGATAGCGGAGGGTTGCCATTTGAAATTAAAATTGAGGTCAATCAGCTTTTCAGTTTCTTTTGGTAGATTGATATTGAGGGCTTCCGATTTAGACTGATTGATCTTAAACCCCGAAATTTGATTGAATTTACACAGGATAATGAATAGATTTGAGAGAGACGTGAGAGGTTTGGCTAACGTAAGAATAACATCGTCCGCGTATAAGGCGGCTTGGTGCGTTTGATCTCCTATTGGAATCCCAGATATATCTGGATTATTTCTGATGTGCGCTGCTAAGGGTTCAATGCATAAGGCGAACAGCAAGGGTGACAGCGGGCACCCCTGCCTCATGCCGCTTTTGATTTCTAATTGTTCTGAGGGGAAACCTTGGTATCTTACCCTTGCTGTGGGTTTCCTGTACAGCGCTAGAATGGCCTGCAGAAGGCGTCCCTCAAAGCCAAATGCTCTCAGTGTTTCTGTTAGGTAGGGCCAATATATCCTATCGAAGGCTTTCTCAGCGTCCAGACTTAACACCATGGATTGTATGTTTTTCTTTTGGGCCAGGTCAATGAGGTCAATAATTCTCCTGGTGTTATCTGTCGCCTGCCTGCCTCCGATAAACCCTACCTGATCCATGTGGATTAACCCAGGAAGAACTCTACCCACCCTGTTGGCTATGAGTTTAGAGTATATTTTAATGTCCGAGTTAATCAGTGAAATGGGCCGGTAGCTCTTACAGTCTGCCGGGTCCTTTCCGGGTTTGTGGATCACAGAAATAGAGGCTTGGAGCATTTGTGCTGGGAATGAGGCCCCTGCCAGAATTTCGTTGAATAACTTTAACAATTGGGGGGCTAATATTTTAATATATTTCTTGTAATATAAGTTTGAAAAGCCATCAGGGCCCGGGGCTTTAGCAGGTTTTAGCACCTTTATGACCCCAGAGAGCTCCTCCATCGTGAAATACGACTGGAGTGCCTCCCTGTCACTTCTCTCCAAAGTTGGAAGATTTGCCTCCCTTAGGAAGATCTTTAACGACTCCCTTGTTTTCAGATTATGGGCCACCTTATCTCCATTGTATAGAGTTTCATAATATTTCTTGAACTCCTCTACAATTTTCCCAGGAATGGAGGTAAGGTCCCCTTTGTGGTTACGGATTGCGTGAATGTGATAATTTGGAAGCTTATTTTTTAGCTTATTGGCAAGTAGTGTGTCAGGCTTGTTTGCTTTTTCATAAAATTTCCGTTGAGACCAGGCCAATTCCTTCTCAGCCTGGGCGGAAAGGAGGAGGTTAAGACTGGTTTTGGTGTCTAATACTTGACTCAGCGTGTGGGCACTCTTGTTTACTTTGTGAAGGGAAGAAAGCTCTGCTAGTTGCATTTCTAGCTTCTGGGTTTTTTCCTCCCTTTCTCTTTTCTTTTTAGCGGCCAGATTCATTATGACCCCCCTGAGGGTAGCCTTATGGGCCTCCCACAGCGTGGAGTGTGTTGCCACACTCCCCTCATTCTCCTTAAAGTATTGTTTAAGCTTTTCCCCGATTTCCGCCTGAAGGGCTGGAATCTTCAACAATAACTCGTTTAATTTCCAGTTCGCTCTAGGTCTGTCCAGTGGGATTAGTGTGCACCGCAGCTCTATAGATGCATGGTCAGACCATGAAATATCATGGATCTCGGAGCGAGAGACCCCAGGGACCATTCTATTGGATACAAGGAAGTAATCAATCCTGCTATAGGTGTTGTGTGGGTGTGAGTAAAATATATACTCCTTCACTCCCTGGTGTTGTTCCCTCCATATGTTGAGTAGTTGGCAGTCCCTTAACCTTTCTTAATTGTTAGTACGTCGGGTCAGTGTGATATATTAGTAGTCGAGCATCTGTCAAGGTCCTCATGCAGGGCCCTATTCAGGTCCCCTGCTACGATAATATTTCCTCTGGCCACTTTACTAAGTTTCCCGAAGAATATATTGAAGAAAGCTGAGGCCTTATCATTAGGGGCATATATAGTTGCCAGAGTGACAGGGAAACCTTGTATTGTACCCCTTACTATGAGGAACTTCCCGTCTCGGTCCGTAAATGTCTTGTCGGTCACAAATGGGATACGCTTGTGGATCAAAATGGCCACCCCTCGTTTTTTAACTTTCGCGGAGGACAGAAGGTGTGTTGTGTAATCTCTATCAAGGTATTTGGGACAGTTGTCCTGTGAGAAATGTGTTTCTTGCAGGAATAAAATCTCTGCCCCTTTACGTTTATAGTCACGGAATGCGACTCTTCGCTTCGCCGGGCTGTTAAACCCCTTAATGTTGTGGGAAATTAACCTGAGCTCCTTACTCATGCGTGTAGGTCGACGTGTCTGCCAATAACTTTTCTTGTCTCGGGTGGCTGGGCCGAATCCAAAGCCTCTTCCTTGCTTTGTACCGATGCACCTCTCTCTCTCACCTACGTAGACACAGAAGGGGATACACACACAAGGGAATACCGGGGGACACAAAAACAGAAATAACACACAGCATATTTTATCACATGGTGACTCTCGCCGTCTCGGCTAGGAAGTCTTCCTGCCGAGGTCCTCGCCTTTGGGTGCCCGAACTCCCCTCCTGCCGTCCGGGAGTATCTTGGGGGAGTTGCCGGCATCCCCCAGAGTCTTGCCCCAAAGGACTTCACTAGGGTCTTGGAGAACTCCCCTCCTCCTCCCTAGTGCGCGGCCCATGCGGAAGTTGAAGCAGGTCGCCTCCCCCCATCCCCACCTCGCTTAACACCTTTGTATCATATTGAAACCTAACTCTAAACTTGCTGCCAATGCCCCCCCAACTATTAAATGCCCCTTTTCCCTTGCACTCTCCTCTCCCTTTCAGCTTCCTAATGTTGCGGTAACCCTTGTCACGCTCACTGCTTTCATTCTCTTTCCATTTTCTGTCTGTCTACCCTCCCTCTTACTGCTCCTGCCATCCTCCTTTTTTCTCTCTCTGTGTAACCTTCTTTACTTCCCCTGCTCACTTCCTACCTGCGCCTGCCATTCCATTCACCTACTCTCCCCACCTCCTTGCTCTCCACTCTCTAACACTATCCATCTATCCCTTCTGCTATCCAACATCACTTCCTCCTTTCTCACTTATACCAGTCTCCACTCACCCCTCCTTCTATTCTCCTTCCCATTCCAGCCATCCTATTTCCATACCTGCTCCTGTCCCCATACTCACTTCACGTTCCTCTTCTCTCTCACCCACTTGCCTATATCGCTCCCTTCCCTGCTACTTGCTTTTACCTCTCCTCCTCTACCTTCCGCTATGTTATCTTCCTTTCACTTAGCCCTCTCTTCCCATGCCCCTCCTAACCTTCTCTATCTCCCTTTCACCTACTCTATCTTCTTGCTGGACCATGTGCCTACTCTGTACCCTGTGTGCCCCTGCCCTCCGTAACTGACCGCCTCTACCGCTATAACTTGTGGCCGGCTCACTGACTTTGTTCAGTTCAAAAGTCTCGCTTCCGCCTGGTGTGGTGTCTTATATTCGCCGGTGGGGCCTCTCCGGCGCCTCCTAGCCACCTCGCGGGGCCTCCGACCAGCTCCTATTCTGACGGTGACATCATCTGTCAGCATTGCCGGGGACCGCGTCTCTGCCCCCTCCAAGATGGCGCCGCTCCTTCCGGATCCTAACTGTGACGCGCTTCCGGGCGGCCGCCATTTTGGATTTCGCATCTCAGCCATGCGGAGGTGTGGGTGCTTGCTCCTGCTTCCCGCTCTCCACGCCCTTCCGGGTCCTGCGCCTCACCGTGGATTCCTGCCAGCATGGGGATCATCACCATCTTGAGCGTGGGGATGCCGCCACGAGGAAGGTAGGCCAAAAGTTTATACATTGTTTTTGCAACTTTATCGTCCGGTGACTGCTGTGGATCGCTTCCAAGGGTCTTTAAATTCTGCGATGTGGGGTTCAGAGCTCCTCTTTCAGGGGGTGGGGGTTTGTTTGGGGGGCTACACCAGTGGGGTCGGGGGGTACTTTCTCTGGCAGTTCAACTGACTTTTCCAACTAAAGCCATAACTTTAACTTGGTAGTAGTTATTTTATTTATTTTTTATGCCTCATCTGTGGCCCTCTGCTCCCTGGGGGACCTCGGACGCTGCTCCCATGTGGGCTCCGGGAGCTGGCTGGCAGGCTCCCGGCCACTGGGGCTTCTCCCAGGCCTAGTTTGTGAATGAAGGCTTGCCCTTCCTCTGCCTCCCTCAGCGTGTATGCTTTCCCGCCTCTTACTACCTGCAGACCGAAGGGGAAGGTCCACCTGTACCTAACCCCCTTGTCTATCAGGATTTTCGTTGTTGGCAGCAAGGTTCTGCGGCGGGCCAGCGTTGCGGGGGATAGGTCCTGAAAGATGGACATCCTCGTGCCCTCACGTTCCACTACCGGTAGTGGCCTGGTCTTACAGTATGTATGACGGCCTCCTTTGTGCGATAGTGGTGCAACCGTAGCACAATATCCCTGGGCTGCTCGTTTAGGAGCGGTTTGGCTCTTAGGGCTCTGTGGTACCTATCCATTACCAGGCGATCCTTGGGGACATCTGGGAGCAGCGCTTCCAGCCATTGTGAGATGAACTCTTCACAGTCCAGGACAGTTTCGGGGACTCCTCTGATCCGGAGGTTATTGCGCCTGTCCCTATTCTCTGTGTCTTCCTGGCGCTCCCGCAATTCATTTATTTGCTCTTGCAGGCCTGTGTACCTCCTGTCCTGTTTCTTGTACGCTTTAATCGATTGGTCCATCTTAGTTTCCAGGGTGTTTGTCCGTTCCCCCAAGCCTGACACCTCTCTCTTCAGGTCTTTGATCTCAGCCTGGAATAGGGTTTTGAGGTTGTTCCAGAGTTTATCTATGTCGCACTGTCTCACCGGCCTCTGTGTCGAGTTGTCCCGCTCCTCTCCTTCGCCGTTCGTCTCCGTCTCTGAGCCTGCATTTGAATATGGCGCCATTTCCCCTCCCGCTCCACTCGTCCCTGCCCGACCAAAATATTCCGCCAATACCTTCTTTTTGGTTGCTTTGGGGGCTTTTCTGGACATCCTGCGATCGTTGGTGAATGAATATCAGAGACTGTTTGGTATTTGGTTATGTTTATTAGGTTTCAGCTAGCTTTATTTCTGAAGCGAGGCACGGAGCTCCTAATCTATGCGACCATACTCCTTGCCCTCGCGCATGCGCCTCCTCCAGGCAAAGTTTTTGCTGACATCTGCACGTAGGAATTTGAAAGGGTCTTCTCCTCTAGAGGTTTTCCGGGTAGTGGTCAGCGAGGGAATAGGGTGGGTGGGTGCATTGCCAGGTATTGGTATAGTAGATGACAAGGCGAACAGTAAACCAGGCTTAGGGACTGAAATCTTGGGGTGCGAACTGAGTATTTCCAACACAGAGGAAACAGGCACAACAGAACGTTTGGAGAGGGATAACCATGGGTTCGCTGAGGCAGAGAAGCAATCAGTAGTGAAGCTCCCAAATACTGTAGAACGCTCAGAGAGAGAGACAGTATAGTCTGTGATCTCCACTTCCCAGAGTCCAAGCCAGAGACAATAGGGAGAGAAACCCCATAGTTAAAGTCATAGTGAGGTACTTCAGGGGCCGCAAAACGGTCAGTGAAAGGAAACTGCCCTCCCGCACCGGGAATTTGGGGCGCGGCAAGGGTTACTTCAGATATGGCACCAGGGTCCGGGGAAGGTATACAGATACTTGCAGAGATTTGAACAACTGCATGGGGCGGACTGCGTGCTGCAATGAACTCCAAGGGCATCGTACTTGTCATAGGACAGGGAATAGGCTCTGGAGTTTTAATATCTGGAACTTGCAAATCAGGCCGTGCAGGGGAAGCGGAGGGAGGGGAGCTAGTGTCTGAAGCTGGAAGCTCAGAATCTGTAACAAGGACGTACGGCACTGGGGGAGTAATGGTAGGAGTTAGAGAGTCAATAAGTGGTAAGTTGGAACCAGGGAAACTCTTAATAGCAGAAACCTTAGAAGAAAGAAGAGTCTTATCCAAAACTGCAGGGGCCCTAACAGGGGCACTTGTCATGACAAAATCAGAAATAGGTATGTTTACTAGTGCGAAAATTCTGATGACGGAACAGCTAGTCAGTGGTGTGGGTGTCTGGGTTTGACTAGTAAGAAAATCAGATATAGTGGTAAGTGACTTAAAATCAATCACGGAAGTTCTAGGTTTGCTGGACATGTGTGAGGAGGTACCCTTTAACACAGGAGTTTTAATTTTAGCCCCGAATAACCCAACGGTTGCTGGAGCACATTTAGATGCAGTGCTAAAGGACTGAGGTTTAGCAAGGAAGGAAAACAAAATAGCTCAGATTTAAACACCTGAATTTGCAATGTAGGCAGGATGGTCTCTGACTGTACTAAGGGGGTGACGACAGATACTCTGATCTTTGGAGGGGTTGCTTGGGCAGAGGCATCAGGGGGACAAAAAGCAAGGACGGCCTCTATGGAAAGAGATTCCGAATCTGAAGGAAGGATTTTACCTCTCTGAGTAGCGGGACTGACAATAAAAATTTCAGAGAGGGAGGAAACTGTGTACTGGCTTCTAGCTAGCACATATGAAAAAGCATCACTTTTGAGTGGGAGCAGTGTGTCAGCAAAAATTCAACAACTTGAGCCTCAGGAGGGGCATAAAGACCACTGTTTGCTTTTACACCCAGGGTTTGAGAAGAGGAGAATACAGACAGTACAAGGGGGGCAACCACAACTGTTCTGGTCTCTGAAGTGGGTACTTGGGAAGGAGTGTCTGGGAAATCCGAAACGACTACAGATTTCATGACAAGGGGACTATGCGCTGAAGCAGGGATCTCAGCTCTCTGAGTGACAGACTGAGTCAGCAAAATACCTGGGAGTGGGGATTCTGCGAACAGGCTTAGGGAAAAACCTGGTTCCTGAATACATTTAACTGGAATCAGTATTTTAGCAGAAGTTTCAGGGGACACGGCAGCGGAAACTTGAGCTGAAGCAGGGGGATTACAGCAAAGAATATCCAAGGACTCTGCAACCTTAGGGGAGTCATTCAGTGCAACCTCTGCTGTCAGACTTGGGGATTCATTCTTTGATGCTAGAAAGGACGCATTAGCCTGGGGGCAGCAAGGATTTAGAGGGGTTAATGCAGATAATACCTGAGAGTCAAAAAGAGGGAGATTTGCCTCTGAAATTGGGGACACAAGGGGTTCCTCCTCTGGAGCCAAGGGCATGTACTTGGCTGGCGAACAACAGGGGATTACCAAAGGAGGCTCATAGGACTGACCCGCAGGGGTTAATACAGGAAAAACTTCAAGGGTTAAGTCAGGCTGTACCTGAGAATCGGAAAATGAGAAGCTAGCCTCCGAAAGTGGGGTCATAGGGGGTTCAGCTTCTGGCCCTATGGACCTAACATTAGTCTGCGGAATACAAGTGTTAACAATGAGGACCTCACAGAGCAGAATAGCAGGGGTTAAAACAGAAATAACCTCGGGGGCAGAGCTTAGAAATTCTGAGTTAGAAAGAGAGGGCAAACAGTGTTCATTCTCTGGTGCTAGGAGAGACACACTGACCTGGGGAATGCAGGGATTTACAGTGGGGAACGCATAGGCCTGACTAGCAGGGGTTAAGACAGGAATAACCTCAAGGGCAGGAGTTAGGGATTCCGAGTTAGAAATTGAGGGTAGAAGGGGTTAATTCTCAGACACTAGAGCCATAGCTTGGCTTGGGAAATACACGTATACTCCACGGGAACTTCACAGGGCTGATTGACAGGGGTTAACGTAGACATATCCTTGGGGTCTAAGTAACGGGAGGTGCAATCAGAGCTAGAGACCATGGCAGCTTCTACCTTAGGGGGCAGTGATAGGGGACAGTTTTGTCATTTTTTGGAGAGGGAGGTACCCCCACAGGTTTAACAACAGGACTGACAGAAAGGGGTTTGTGAATAGTCTGTGCGTAGGCAGCAAGAAGAGGTTCACGCTCACTTATATTCCTGTCAAATTCCAGGAATAATTTATGGGTGGTGTCTATGGCCTGAGCCGGTACCCCAAAATCCGCAGTTTCCAGACCTGGAGTAGACATAAGAAGGAGTAGTTGGGAGTACTGGGCTTGTAACATCTTCTTTACCTCTCTACATTCCAGAGACTTAGTAATTATTTCTTTACGAGTCAGTCTTTCTGCAGGGGTTTACCCCTCATACATACAAGCAAGATTAGGCGGAGGCAGTCTTTCAAACACATACTGTTTTTCAAACAGGGACTGGTCCGCAGCCTTGGACATAGGTACAGTTACACATTTACCAACCCCCGCCACAGTACGGTCCGGTTTTGTGGGGCCGAGCATACTGTCACGGTTGTGATTGCAACAAACCGGGGCCGAACTGCGTGGCTGAGGCTGGGTTATGAAATCACTGACCTTAGACCGCGCAGACTGGTCCGGAGTGCGAAGTTCATAGTAAAACAGGCCAGGTTCAGTACTGGAGAAAACAGCGTAGTCGGTGGACGAGTCAGGGTCAGGATTGGAGACATCAGGGGAATCGTTATCCAAGCGTAGTTTCTGCAACAGGAGGTCAAGTAGGTCCCGCTTCAGCGTGATAGCTGCAGGGCGGGAGCGGGTTCTGTGCAAGTGGCGAAAGGAGTGGATTCCTGACAGGTAATGAAGGGGTTAAATAGCAGAAGCTGGGGTGTTGGAAGTAGAAGGGGTGGGTGATGGTTGTAGTTGCCCCATGGTGCGTGTTTAGGCATCCCGGGAGGGGATAATCCCTTCCTAACCTTTGTGATTACAACTGCTAATGAAGGGGTTAACCACTCCTGAGAGGGTCAACTACCCTTTCACCTACTTCCTCTACCACTACAAACCCTCACCCCCACCACAACCACAAAGGAATAGCCAAAGGCCCTATTAGCTAAATATGGACATAGTGCTTCTGCCCTTTAAAATATACAGTACTGAACATTCAGATAAAATACGATACAAATTACAATATATTCCAAAAAATAACTAACCATTTAATCCAGTCATTGTAAATGGGGTTATCTATGGAGGCATAGATAGCCACATTGGCAATCAATGGGCAACCTGCTACCCACCCCCCCTACCCATAACACCCCCCTCCTTTCCCCCCCCCCCCACCACCATCTATTAATGGTGCCCTAGTTGGATATGAAGGAGGAGCCTTTATCCCGGCAAGGGTAAGATACATATTTATTGTAGTTTATTTATTTGTGATTTTTTTTTAGTGTGCCCATTGATTGCTAATAAGGCTATTTATGCCCCCGCAGAGGCAATGCAATCAATGCATTTTTTGGCTACTGTTTAGTTTAATTTTATTGAAATGTGTTTTTAATGTAATGTCTTTTACTTTAAGGTGTCCACTTTATGCCAATGTGGCTATCTATGCCCCCGTTGAGGGCATAGGTAACCATAGTGACAATAAATGGAGTCCTTGGCTAGTGTTTTTAATGTATTGTTATGTGTATTTCATTTAATAATGTTTAATTATTTTTATGTAGAATAAGAGATACGAATAAGGGCACTTCGAAATTCAAATAAGTGAATTAATTTAGCCAATGAAATCGACGTTTCGGCCTGTATTTCAGCTTTTCTCAAGTGTTAGGGGCATAAAAAAGTGAACCAAAATGTCCCATATAAATAGTTCCAAAGATAGGTGTCTCACGTTGATATTCATCATCTGGTATGTGCACATCATCCTGGCCATCCGTCGGTCTGCAGTCTCCGGGTCATCCCAGTCAGACGGCATCATCAAGGGATCCTTCCAGGGCTTCTTCCTCCCTTCCTATTGGTTCTGGCGTGATGTGCCAACTCCCACGATATCTTCAGTGGCACATGACATCATTGCACATCGGCCTCGGCGTGGAACGTGTGATGTCATCTGGATCCTCCATTTATTTGGGGATGTGTTGCTAGGCAACCCGGCTGTGCTCCTCTACTTTGGTACCGGTCTCCTGAGTTTCAGTGGTGGAGTGATACCCCATAGCCATCTGCAGCAATGATTACCATGGGAAAGATGACAAGATGTCAGCTGAATGTATCAAAACGCCTTGTGCTCAAGTAACTGTCCAGTGTTTTCTATCCCAATAAAAGAATATCCATTAAAAAGTGAAAAGAAAAAATGGAATATGGTCCTCGAGTCTATTATATTTAATATATATAAGAAATATATTCCATAATGTCCAAAGTTCAATGTCAGAGTTACTATACACCAACCTTAAAGATATACAAATCAATTATTCATAAAGGTATCAGCAACAGAAGCAAAGTAAAGTGAGATCTGTAAATACATTTGTAAAGATGGGACCAATCGGAAGGGAGGAAGAAGCCTTGGAAGGAGCCATGGATGATGCCGCCGCCTGACCGCGAGGATGCGTAGGCTGCAGACTGACGGATGGAGCAGGATGATGTGCACACACCAGCTGATGAATATCAACATGGGACACCTGCTTTTTGAATTACTTATATGGGCTGTTTTGGTTCACTTTATTATGCCACTAATACTTGAGAAAGGCAGTCATACTGGCCGAAACTACGATTTTTTTGGCTAAATAAATTCACTTATTTGAAATCTGAAGTGCCCTGATTCTCTATCCATGATTCTACATTCATTTGGATTATCCTACAGGTTTTCACTGGACCAGGAGCATCGGTACTTGTAACTTTATAATTATTTCATTTATGGTGTGCAGCATCCACTAAACTTTTCTTATTCTTTTTTTTGGCATCACAAATGGGCAAGTGCTATTAGCCTTATTTGGCTACCAGTTCCTTTGCCCATTTGTGTGTGTTGTGATGGGTGTATATGGGGTGGGGGATGATGGTAGTTGCCCCAGGAAGGGTGGTTAGGCCTCCTTGATGAGTAGAGGGGGTTAACCCCCTAATTAACATAGTGGTTACTACCCACTAGAAACTATGAGGTTACTGGCCACTAGCTCATGTTTTAATGTAAATGTTGGTGGCACAAAAGAGAAAGCAGGGGTAAGCACAACTTGTATTTACTTTAGGGTTGATGGCTATTGATTGATTTTTAATGGACAAAAGACTTATTAGAACATATGGCTAATAGGGATTTTGCCCATTACTGTATGTGAGTGTGTGTGTGGGGGGAGTTGTTGGGGATAGAGGGGGTAGGTATTTAGGTGGCTATTGTTTACTAATGTGGCTATCTATGTCCCCGTTAAGGGCATAGATAACCACAGTGACAATCAATGGATTAAAAGCTAGTGTTTGTTTTTATAGTATTGTAATTTGTATTGTATTTTGTTGCAGTGTATTTTATATTTGAATGGCCCTGTTTCCCGAAACTTGGCCATCATATCGGGTGCCAATATCTCCTTCCAGTTTGAAATTCCTCAAGTCCCGCCCGACTGGAACCGGCCATTAAAACTTGCAGTAGATAACCGCACGGGCCGATCGAGGCCATACCTTGGAAGCCAGTTGGTGGGTCCCCAGACCTGGAAGTACCCCTCGAGGTATTTAGCTCTCGAAAACAGCGCCCTGCTGTAACACTAGTATTGGGCATGCAGCAAAAAATGAGCAAATCCAACAGGCTATCTTCATTCTGAGTGGTTATCACTAGGGGGATGTCGTGGTTGTGCTCGCCACAAAGCGGGGCTGGCCGCGTGTCTGGGGATGGCTAGGTTATGAAAATCACCGACCTTATACCGCGCAACAACTGGTCCGGAGGTGCGCGATCATAGTCAAACATAGACCAGGGGGTCTTCTTCAGGACTGTGAGGGAAAGCACAACGAGCCGGAGAGGTGGGACTTGAGGCCAGAGATGCAGCTGATTGGAGACAACATGGGAATCGTTATCCAAGTGTAGTTCGGCACAGAGGTCAGTAGGTCCCGCTTCAGCATAAAACACTGCAGGGCGGGAGCGGAGTTGCTGTGCAAGTGCGACGCGGCCCATGGTCCAGCCTCACAGGATGCTGACCGGAGAAGGGCACATCCGCCAGGAGGCATCACATTGGACAAAAATCCATTGCTTCCGCACGACATTCAAGCTGTCCTCTGTATGGAGAGAGAGCACAGCCAGGATGCCAGGACACAGGCTTCAGTGTTGTAGCTGCTGTAGGATACTGGAACACAGAATTAAGGCATGCCCTTGAACATCTCAATCGGATCACGAGAGAACACAGGAACTAACCTGGAACACAATACCAGAGATTAGTACATATAGAAACAAAGCCCAGGGCTTGTGGCATAACACAGGTGACAGACCATCCAGGAAAATTAGCTCGAGAATAGAGGGATTGTGGGAGTGCAGTATTTACAGTCCAGCGGCCAAATCCCCGGAGGAGGTTTGTGAAGGGCACTGCTCCAATGACTGAGTACAAGCTAGGTTTCAGTGATAGGACCATGTTACTGCGTAACTAAGACCCGAACATATGATAAGGAATGAATGATAACCAGATACTTGTATGGGGGAACCCTAACATAAACTTTATATAGAAGACAGGTACTGTGTTGCAATCCCGGATTGGAAATCTCACTAATAAGTGACGCTGTTGTTAACAATAACCCAGGAAGATGAACATATAACAAATAACACCCTATAACGTACCACTTGTCTAAATAAAGTCCTGAACAGGAAAACATGGAGCAAGTGTTGACTCACTCTGAGTGTGCACATCCCTGTGATCCAATGTGAGGGGGTCCCCAGGTGTGCGTCCATCCAAGGGGTAGGCTATAGAAGAAGGAGCAAAAAGGAAGAGCACTACTGTAGGTATCAAAAAAGTAGAAAGGAGGAGGGTGCATATCCCAAAAATGATTATTTATTGTCATGGAAAAACAGGGCACTGGAGAGCCCTACCAAATGTAGGTTTCTACTTTTTTGATACCTACATCGGGCCTTCATTTTTGTTCTCCTTCTCTACTAGGTTGCAGTGGATCATCCGCACACAGCTTCTGTTGATTGCAAAGAGGAGGGAATTAGTGAGAACAACAGCACCTGCAGCTACGATAAGCCGGAGTGGATCCTGACTGACCCCTCCCCTTCAGGTGACCTCCGGCTAAACAGTCCACATCATAGAGTTGGGGACCTGAATTGTTCCTGGCTGTCCGATGATTGCGGGGTAGAGTCTGGTCCAGAGACTCATGGGCACTCCTTTGCTACCCTACCCCCTGTGAGAACTGCTGCCAACAGGACCATCCATGGTGTTCTCGTGTACTTGAGTTTGTTCCTAAATTGCTTTAGTTAGTGGAAGGTGGATCCGTAAACAAATCATTATTGTGAGTACTGTTCTCGGATATGAGAGTTGTTGGGCCCAGACATTTTTGGTACGGGGTTCGCCACGCAGAATACTTGTAATCCAGAGCATTGGAGAATGGAGGCATTTCCAGATAGAACCGGCAGAGGGACCCCAGCTGTGTCAACAGAAATAACTGTGCGCTACTATCTATCTCTTAATATTGAATCAGTGCAGTGACTAAACCATATATGAAATAAAGTAAAACCAACAATAACCTACAGTGAATAAGTATTAATAATAATTAAATTATAAACAGAACCGTGTGGTTGATAATGGCATTCTGCTGCTATAAACATATGGGTGGCCAGCACCCACACACTCTAGGAAATGGAAACAAAAAGAAACAGCGCACAACGCCAAAGTAAGTAAGTAATAGAATGTATACAATGTTAAAGGGGTAAATGAAATGCTCGTACATCAATATAAATAACATGTGCATTTAGTGCATAACACACTGGTTACCAATCTTTAGCTTAAACAGACGTCTCGGCAACCCCCAGCTGTCTCGCAGGAGCCTCTAGATGGTCTGGGGCATGGGATCCTTCATGCACTCCTCACACAGCCGGACGCTGCTCACAATGGTATTCTTTCAAGAGCACCTGGTAATACTGCAGATTCAACACTTAGTGTGCAACTGCTCTCACCCGGCGATAGCTTCCCTCCAGGAGACTGTTCCCCTACAGTCCCCCGTCTCTCCTGCTCTCCTGGTAATTTGCTGCTTTTCCCATCTGCGATGAATCTTAGGGCAGTCCATAGCTGTTGAATTGCTCGCAAACCTGTCCGCAGCTGCAGGGTCTTACACACAGCGTCCACGATGCCGCTCCGTCACTTGGGTATAAGCGGAGTGACGTCACAGTTTCTCGTTGGCAATGGAGGAATCAATAGGAGGAAAGGGAGAGGTCCCTTCAGTCTCTACCGGCGCAGAGATCGCTCAGTTAGCACGTGGCCACCATATAGAAGCTGATAGTGATACAAATCCACAGGATTGAATATAGGCAAAATTTATGGCATTAATACATCCAAAAGCAGCAAATCTACACAGGAAGACGGGGTACTGTAGGGAATTCCCCTGGAGGCAGTATATCGCCGGTTGAGGGCGGTCCCACTAAGTGTCTGAATCTGCAGTATTTACCATGCTGCTTGAAAGGAATCCCCTTTTTAGCAGCGTCGTGCTGTGTGAGGAGTGCATGAAGGATCCCATGCCCCAAACCCTCATAGAGGCTTCCTGCGAGCAGCTGATGCCAGACCGTCCTGTTTTACAGCTACAGAGTGGTTAACCAGTGTGTTTATTTCACTAAAATGCACATGTTATTCTATCTGATGTACGCAGATTAAATTACCCCAGCTGGGTGCCTGGTCCCTAAGTCATCATACCAGAGTTGTGGGCCAAGAGGCAACCGAAAATTGATCGGGTTATAAACCGGCTGAGACCCTCCGAAATGTAAAATACCAATATGTGGTGCTACAAAAAAAAAGCCTTTTAAGACAAAACATAATATCGTGTGAGAATCCTGTGGTGCCACCCCTGTGGTTGAATGACTGAGATAGCCCAAGTAGAATAGGTTGAAAGCTGTGATCTCGCTCCAATAATAAACCGCTAGGCGGTACGAGGGCCCCACAATCACTGCAGTAAGGGGACCTCACAATATGTTAACCATCATATAATTTCGGAATGGGATTAACCAGGAATAATATCCAAATAAGGGGATTGTAGAAAAAATGAAATAATTCTCACTCAGATCAGCTTGTCCTCCTTCTCAGCCTGGTAATGTATCTTATTCCACGTGAGGGGGGTGTGCAATCCGTTTTTTTGTTTTTTTTCATCAGTCCTGAATTATGCCAGGATAGGAAAAGCAGCACTGGACAGCCACACAGATCAGCCAAATAAAGGTTAATAAGAGAGCTTATTTCCCATACAAAGTTTAATGGATACTACAAAAAGATTACAACAACATTGGGGGGTGCTGAGTCCCCCCCACCAACGGTTTCGATCGTTAGCTCTTTATCAAGGTGACTTTACAGTACTCACCGCTGCCGTTTTTGTAGTCCCCAGAAGCGCGCCCAAAAATTCACTGCCAAACACTCCTGAAACTCTCAGGAAGGTGACGTCTGCGTGATTATATTCGAGCGCGCGACCGGAGGGAATAACAGAAAAACTTCAATTATTGAAAAGCTTTATTAAACAAACATTTTAACATTAAATAAAAATCACGCGAGTAACCAGGGCATGTCTTCTGATAGTAAAAAACAATATAACACAGTGCTATGAACAGAACTATAAAGGAAAATAGTAGAAGAGACACACATGTGTACTTATATTAAAAACTTTTCAGAAGACAGACCTATAAAGCGGATGGTCCAGATTGTAAAGTTGTATACATTCTAAGGTCATTGATTGATTTTTGACTATACACTATATTTATTGTATATTTCAGATTCCAACCGTTTATTTATGAAACGAGGACAATTTGTTGCATTTTTGGAAGCGTTTTGATTGACTCTATTACTTTAATATCTCCCTTAAATGTGATTATATTTTTTGCAATCACGGAAATCACACTGCTGCAAATATTAATTTAGATGTCACGTTCCCTTTAAGACTGGTGAGTACCTGCAGATAATAATATGACTGATATATTACAAATCTAACATGTATATAGACATATTTATAATGTAAAGTGGACACTTGAATAGGGAAAACAATTTCCTTATTGCCCCTGTGTGGTATGTATGTATAGTTTAATCCCAAACTCAAAGTGGATGACCACAGTATATCATTTTGTTTTGATTTAAGTAAAAAAGGTGTTGGTCCTAGTCTGAGTTCCAAGCGCCGTAGGAACTCTTGTATTTAGCGTAAAAATCCAATAAGCTCTCTCTTATCCAGAGCTCACCCTATTTGCCTCCCTGACTGCATGGGTACATGTTCTATTCCCATATATTAAGGGAATCAATCTAACCCTTGGGCTTGGTAAAGTGGGATGATACCACCGGGGGGGGTTGTGATTAAAATCACCTTTTTTGAGTGAGTCCATATGTTTTCCCCTAATACGTAATTTGAGGGCGCGTGTGGTGCGGCCCACATATTGCTTACCACATCCGCATTTCAATAGATAACTACTAATGTGGATTGCAGTTGATTAAGGACCCCCACTGGAATTCCGTTAGTGAACAAATGATTTAAAGATTGAGTTGGGGGACATGTATTACTGATATGACATTTGAGACATTTGAAGCTTGTCCTTTTTTCTGTATTCGCTTGGTCGCGCGCTGACAAATCATCACGGCCTGACGTCTTCCTTAGAGTTCAGGAGTGTTTGGCGTCGTGTGAAATTTTGGCGCGCTTCTGGGGACTATACAAAAACTCAGGTGAGTACTGTAAAGTCACCTTGATAAAGAGCTAACGCTCGGACAACGCGTTGGTGGGGGGCTGCATCACCCCACCAAGGTTGTTTGTAATCTTTTTTGTAGTATCCCTTAAACTTTTGTATGGGCACTAGCTCTGCTTTATTAACCTTTATTTGCTGATCCTGTTGGCTGCCATTGCCGTGCTTTTCCTATCTGCATACTTTCCAGACCCTCGCAGAAATGCAAACTTTTTTTTTTTCCAACTTAAGTTTGTTTATTGAATACACGTGCAAACATTGTGTCACAGCCTATGTCTTTTCAATATAGGCAATTACATTATGAACAATACGAACGCACATCTACATACAAGACAAAGATAAATACGAAGGACTGAACAAGACGAGGGAACTGGGGTTGGAGGGAGGAGGGGGGGAAGAGGGATGGCAGGTGAGAGAGTGATCATCTACTTTGGACCTCTTGACCACATCAGAATGGCGACCCTATTTTTGTCTGACTGTAGTCGGACTTCTCTTGTGTCCTTTTCCTTGCCTAAACGCATGGGCTGTCCGCTAACCGTAAGTCCCATGTCCCGGTCACTTATCTGACCTTCACAGGAGAACGCACATGTGTGAGACGCACATGTGTATATTATTGCAATAATCTTGGTGACATTCACTCCCCCCCTCCCCGGGATATCTAACTGGGCCAACCACGGTGTCCTAACTTTAGTTAATTTGTGCCGGAGTCATTATAACCAACTTGTTAATTGTTCACATCGCTGCAGACATGCCAATCCTATTTCTGACCTTTGGGGATAATTGGTATAGCTTGCTGCTTGTCCATATGCTGCGATCTCGATGCTCTGTGTCTGTATCAAATGCGCGATGAATTATGCACTGCATTCACATAACCCTGGATCAGCCGTGCCTAGTATGAAACACCCACGGGTCCAGGGGGATCTCCAAACCGAGAAATCCGTTAATCCAGTCTCTAATCTTTCCCAAATAGGAGCGCCCCTCTTAGCAAACCACAGCATGTTTCGCAGATGCCGCTTCCTCCTCCCCCATTGTTTAGGACATAGATTGGGAGTAGCGCCTCTCACAAATTTACTAATCGGGTTTGGGGTGGTAATACCACCGGCAATCAGGACTTATATTGCGTTCTCTTTAATGTGGTGCAGATGGAAACTTTTAGCGGCTGCCTGAATATCTGTCCCTTCCTCGTCCTCGTATGTCCCCCTAAGGTCCTCTTCCCAGGCTGTCGTCATCGAGCACAGCCTGTCGGCCGTTGGGCTTCGTCAGTGCATATTACTTTCCCTGTACATTCTAGGAAGTACGTCCCTTGTGTCCATATCTCTGGAGCACAGCTGCTTTCAAAATTTGTATGGTCCGGCCTTATTGGCGTTTATTGTAGAAATTTTCTGATGCTGGAGGTATGGCTCCGACAGTTTATAGAGCAAAAACCGCACCAAGGAATTTGCGTGGCGTAAGCGTGGAGAAGCGTTTGAGAAGCGGCTCGTTCGCGGTGACTTCGGTGACGTCACAGTCACTTGCGTCGGCCCGGACTCCACTGAAGGTTTGAAGTAGGGTAATCGGGGGAGCGGGGAAGCAGAGGGCACAGCAGCAGGAGCATGCTAGGGGGTCTGGAAGGTGTAAGTAAATTGCTCGCGGATTGGAGGGTGGTGGGAAGTATTGACGCGGCTGGATGCGGCCTGCTCGCTGACTAGTTCTCAGCACCAGCTGGATAGTCCCGGTCAAAAAAACCGGCGCTTTTTCTCGAATTCACTTTGTCGCCCCTGTACCTAAAGAAGTTTCGCTATTTGGGATAATTTTTAGCGGATTTAATTGATCAAAGGTGTATATCAGTGATTCCCTCCAGATCTAATATCCTTTTTCAATCCAGGGGAGCATGAAAGGAAATAAACAAATACAATCTAAGTGCAGACAGTTTGATAATAACTTCTAGACTAGTGCATGATTATCTTGGCTTGTATGTGTGGCTTGAACTTACAAGATGTAAGTCAAGAACGGAGGCAATGTGACACAAGTGGTCTAATGCAAGGGGAGGATTTCAATCCAATGAATTATGGAGACTTCCACTCTCAGCAAAACTGAGGTGTATATAGAAAAGAAAAGTATCCATAGTGCAGACCAATCATAAAAAACTGACTTTATTGGGTTTTAGATATGAACACTTACAATAAACATATAGTAGATGCGTTTTATCCCATCTGGACCGAGGAGAGATTGCTGTTTCTCTTGCTCACCCACCACATCCTGTTTATGGACCCTGCGTGGGACGCCGTGCATTGGACTCTCCACCATCCTCAGGATCCCCTCTGGGGTGTACTGGTCCCTCAGCTCAGCTTGTTTTCTCGTGTAGCCGCCGCCCTGTTGCTTTCCTTGATCTCCCTCTCGGGTTGGGCTGTCCTGGCCCCTTCCGTTAGCTCCGATAACGTCACTTCCGGTTGGTAGGCGTTCCGTCACTCTCTTTCCGGTAGTGGGTCTGCACTCTCTGCCCCGCTTCTCTCCACCTCCTATGGGCGGCTACTGAGTGGGCGGCTACCCAGACTCTTTAAGACGGGTTATACATCCCCTTTTGGTCCAAACCAAGAAGTTTTTTTGCTAATCAGGCCTGGAGCGAAGTCGCTGGATTGCCCACATTTGGTGTCATTAATGCGTCTGGTAGTCCAGAGCTGACAACGAAATTTCGTGGCTCCCAAACTTTTAATGAGTTGACCATGGTCGTGCAACGGTATTTTCTCTTGCGTACCCCTCGTTTGGGTAGCCAGATTAAGTTCTGATTTCAATTGGTGCACAACATTTCCTCCTCCACGCTACCCATTCTCCGTACGCTTGGGTCAGGTGCCATTTGAGAATCTCTGCCCTAATTTTGGCTGCTTATAAATAAGCCTGCAAGCAAGGCACCCAACCGCTAGCCCTCCGCTTATGTTGGGACGTTTAATAGTCCCTTGGAAATTCTGGATTCTTGGGGGTGCTTGGGGGTTTTTCTTATTCGCAAATAATTTCATTATTTTTGAGCCTGTCGGGGGAGGGATGTCAACCTTTACCTAACGTGACCGGGAGACTCTGGAAGATATAACATCCCTGGGGGAGGTTCATTTTCACGCGGTGTATCCTCCCAGCCTAAGATCCTATCCCAATGTCTTTATTACCACCCTGGGAAGGTGCCTTATATAATGTTTTTGTAATCCTTGTGAGATACACCCCTAAATATTTGATAGCGGAAAGGGTGTGCCCATTTGAAATTAAAATTGAGGTCAATCAGCTTTTCAGTTTCTTTTGGTAGATTGATATTGAGGGCTCCGTTTAGACTGATTGATCGTAAACCCGAAATTTGATTGGAATTTACACGGACATAATAGTTTTGAAGAGACTTGGAGGTTTGGCTAACGTAAGAATAACATCGTCCAGCGTATAAGGGCGGCTTGGTGCGTTTGATCTCCTATTGGAACCCAGATTATCTGGATTATATGATCTGAATTGCGCTCTAAGGTGTTTCAATGCATAAGGCCAACGCATGGCGCGACGGCCCCCCTGCCGTCGTTGCCGCTTGTTGATGCAAAATTGTTCTGAGGGAAACCTTGGTAGCTTACCTTGCTGAGGGTTTTCCTGTATCAGCGCTGAAATGGCCTGCAGAATGCGTCCGGCTCAAAGCCCAAATGCTCCCAGTGTTTTTTCTGTTAGGTACGGGGGCAACTATAACCTTATCGAAGGCTTTCTCAGTACCGAACTTAACACCATGGATGATAGTGTTTTTCTTTTTGGCCAGGTCAGAGTCAGGTAAGAAGTGTCCCTGGTGTTATCTTTGTCCGCTGGCCTTCTCCATCCGATCACACCCTACCTATCCCATTGTGGATTACCCAGGGAAGAACTCTAACACCCACCCTTTTGGCTATTAGATTTGGCAGTATATTTTAATGTCACAGTTAATAGTGAAATGTCCGTGTAGCTTCTTACAGTCCGCCGGGTCCTTTCCTCGGGTTTGTGATCACAAATAGAGGCTTGTAGCATTGTGCTGCATGAGGCCCCGCCAGGATTTTCGTTGATAACTTTACATTTGTGGGGCTAATTTTTAATATATTTCTTTGTAATATAATTTGAAAAAGCCATCGGGCCGGGGCTTTTAGCTGTTTTACACCTTTAATAGCGGGCCCAGAGAGCTCCTCCAATCGTGAATAACTACTGGAATTGCTCCCTGTCCCTTCTCTCAAAGTTGAGATTGTTGCTCCCTTAGGAAGATCTTTAACGACTCTCCCTTGTTTCAGATTATTGTCCACTTATACTCCATTGTAATAGAGTTTCATAATTCTTGAGACTCCTCTACCTTTTCCCAGATGGAGGTAAGGTCCCCTTTGTGTTACGGATTGCGTGAATTGATAATTTGGGAAGCTTATTTTTTTACGCTATTGGCAAGTAGTGTGTCATGCTTGTTTGCTTTTTTCTTCTAAAATTTCCGTTGAGACTCAGCCAATTCCTTCTCACCTGGGCGGAAAGGTCGGATGGTTGCGAAAGACTGTTTTGGTGTCCTAATCTATGACCAGCGTGTGGGCACTCTTGTTTACTTTTGAAGGGAAGAAAGCTCTGCATCGTTGCATTTTAGTCTTCTGGGTTTTTCCCGTCCCTTCTCTTTTCTTTTTAGCGGCCAGATTCATTACTACCCCCCTGGGTAGCCTTATGGGCCTCCCCACAGCGTGGAGTGTTGCCACACCTCCCACCTCATTCTCCTTAAATATTGTTTAACTTTTCCCCGATTTCTCCGCCTGAAGGGCTGGAATCTTCAACCAATAACTCGTTTAATTTCCAGTTCGCTCTCTAGGTCGTCAGTGGGATTAGTGTGCACCGCAGCTCTATAGATGCATGGTCAGACCATGAAATATCATGGATCTCGGAGCGAGAGACCCCAGGGACCATTCTATTGGATACAAGGAAGTAATCAATCCTGCTATAGGTGTTGTGGGGTGTGAGTAAAATATATACTCCTTCACTCCCTGGTGTTGTTTTCCCTCCATATGTTGTAGTTTGGCATCCCTTAACCTTTCTTAATTGTTAGTACCGTCGGGTCGTGTGATATATAGTAGTCGAGAGCATCTGCAAGGTCCTCATGCAGGGCCCATTCAGGTCCCCTGCTACGATAATATTTCCTCTGTCCACTTTACAAGTTTCCCGAAGAATATGATTGAAGAAAGCTGAGGCCTTATCATTAGGGGCATATATAGTTGCCAAGTGACAGGGAAACCTTGTATTGTACCCCTTACTATGAGGAACTTCCCGTCTCGGTCCCGTAAGATTTTTGTCGGTCACAAATGGATACGCCTTGTGGCTCAAATGGCCACCCCTCGTTTTTTAACTTTCGCGGAGGACAGAAGGTGTGTTGTTGTAATCTATCAGAGGTATTTGGACAGTTGTCCTGTGAGAAATGTGTTCTTTCAGGAATAAAATCTCTGCCCCTTTACGTTATAGTCAGGAATGCGACTCTTCGCTTCGCCGGGCTGTTAAACCCCTTAATGTTTGGGAAATTAACCTGAGACTCCTTACTCATGCGTGTATGGTCGACGTGTCTGCAATCACTTTTCTTGTCTCGGGTGGCTGGGCCGAATCCAAAGCCTCTTCTGTCTTTGTACCGATGCACCTCTCTCTCTCACCTACGTAGACACAGAAGGGGATACACACACAAGGGAATACGGGGACCAAAACACAGTAAATAAACACACAATTTTATCCACATGGTGACTCTCGCGTCTCGGCTAGGAAGTCTCCTGCCGAGGTCCTCGCCTTTGGGTGCCCGAACTCCCCTCCTGCGTCGGATTATCTTGGGGAGTTGCCGGCATCCCCCAGAGTCTTGCCCCAAGGACTTCACTAGGGTCTTGGAGAACTCCCCTCCTCCTCCCTAGTGCGCGGGCCCATGCGGAGTTGAAGCAGTCGCCTCCCCCCCATCCCCACCTCGCTTAACACTTTGTATCATATTGAAACCTAACTCTAAACTTGCTGCCAATTGCCCCCCCAACTATAAATGCCCCTTTTCCCTTGCACTCTCCTCTCCCTTTCAGCTTCCTAATGTTGCGGGTAAACCTTGTCACGCTCACATGCTTTCTATTACTCTTTCCATTTTCTGTCTGTCTAACCCTCCTCTTACTGCTGCCTGCCATCCTCCTTTTTCTTCATCTCTCTTTGTAAACCTTCTTTACTTCCCCTGCCACTTCGCTACCTGCGCCTGCCATGCATTCACCTACTCTCCCCACCTCCTTGCTCTCCCCTCTCTCAACCACCATCCTCCCTTCTGCTAGTCCAACTCACTTCCTCCTTCTCACTTATCCAGTCTCCACTCACCCCTCCTTTATTCCCTTCCCATTCCAGCCATCCTATTTCCATACTGCTCCTGTCCCCATACTCACTTCACGTTCCTCTTCTCTCTCACCCACTTGCCTATATCGCTCCCCCCCCTCCCTGCTTTTTGCTTTTACCTCACTCCTCTACCTTCCACTCTGTTTATCTTCCTTCCCGTAGCCCTCTCATTCCATGCCCCCTAACCTTCTCTATCTCCTTTCAGCTACTCTATCTTTTGCTGGAACCGTCTGCCTACTCTATACCCTGTGTGCCCCTGCCCTCCGTAACTGGCCGCTCTCTACCCCCTTAAACTTGTGGCACGGCTCACTGACTTTGTTCATTTCAAAGTCTCGCTTCCGCCTGGTGTGGTGTCTTATATTCGCCGGTGGGGCCTCTCCGCCACCTCCTAGCCACCTCGCGGGGCCTCCGACCAGCTCCATTCGACTGTGACATCATCTTCAGCATTGCCGGGGACCGCGTCTCTGGCCCCATCCCAAATGCGCCGCTCCTTCCGGATCCTAACTGTGACCGCTTCCGGGCGGCCGCCATTTTTGGATTTCGCATCTCAGCCATGCGGAGGTGTGGAAGCTTGCTCCTGCTTCACCGCTCTCCATGCCCTTCCGGTCCTGCGCCTCACCGTGGATTCCTCGCCACATGGGGATCATCACCCTCTTGAGCGTGGGGATGCCGCCACGAGGAAGGTAGGCCAAAATTTTATAACATGTTTTTGCAACTTTATCGTCGGTGACTGCTGTGGATCGCTTCCAAGGTCTTTTAAATTTCTGCAATATGGAGTTCAGAGCTCCTCTTTTCAGGGGGTGGGGGATTTGTTGGGGGGCTACCTGGTGGGGGTGGGGGTACTTTCTCTGGCAGTTACTGGCTTTTCCAACTAAAGCCATAACTTTAACTTGGTAGTAGTTATTTTATTTATTTATATGCCTCTCTGTGGCCCTCTTCTCCCTGGGGGACCTCGGATGCTGCTCACCAGCGTGGGCCTCCGGGAGCTGGCTGGCGGCTCCGGCCACTGGGGCTTCTCCCAGGCCTAGTTTTGTGAATGAAGCTTGCCCTTCCTCTTCTCCCTCACGTGTATGCTTTCCCCTCCCTCCTTACTACCTGCATAACCGAAGGGGAAGGTCCACTTACCTTACCTACCCCTGTCTCATCAGGATTTCATTATTGGCAGCAAGGTTCTGCGGCGGCCAGCGTTGCGGGGGATGTCCTGAAAGATGGACATCCTCGTGCCCTCATGTTTCCACCGGTAGTGCCTGGTCTTACAGTAGTGTATGACGGCCCTCCTTTGTACGATAGTGGTGCAAACCGTAGCACATATCCCTGGGACTGTTCATTTAGGAGTTGGTTTGGCTCTTAGGGCTCTGTGGCACCTAATCCATTACCAGCGATCCTTGGGGACCTCTGGGAGCAGCGCTTCCAGCCATGGTGAGATGAACTCATCACAGTCCAGGACAGTTTTAGGGGACCCCCCTGATCCGGAGGTTATTGCGCCTGTCCCTTTTTCTGTTCCTCCTGGCGCTCCCCCAATTCATTTATTGCTCTTGCAGGCCTGTACCTCCTGTCTGTTTTCTGTTACGCTTTAATTCGATTGGTCCTCTAGTTTCCAGGGTGTTGTCCGTTCCCCCAATCCTGACACCTCTCCCTTCAGGTGCTTTGATCTCAAGCCGGGAATAGGGTTTCTTGAGGTTGTTCCAGAGCTTATCTATGTCGCCACTGTCTCCACGGCCTCTGTGTCGATGTTGTCCGCTCCTCTCCTTCGCCGTCCGGCTCGTCTCTGAGCCTGCATTGAATATGGCGCCTTTCCCCTCCCGCTCCACTCGTCCCTGCCCGAGCCAAAATATTCCGCCAATACCTCTTTTTGGTTGCTTTGGGGGCTTTCTGGACATGCCTGCGATCGTTGTGAATGAATATCAGAGACTGTTTGGTATTTGGTTAGTTTATTAGGTTTCAGCTAGCTTTATTTTCTGAAGCGAGGCACGGAGCTCCTAATCTATGCGACCATACTCCTTTGCCCTCGCGCATGCGCTCCTCCAGGCAAAGTTTTTTGCTGACTCTGCACGTAGGAATTTGAAAGGGTCTTCTCCCTCTAGAGGTTTAGTGGTAGGGTCAGCGAGGGAATAGGGTGGGTGGGTGATTGCCAAGGTATTGGTATAGTAATGACAGGCGAACAGTTAAACCAGGCTTAGGACTGAAATCTTGGGGTTGCGAACTTGAGTATTGTCCAACACAGAGGAAACAGCACAACAGAACGTTTGAGAGGGATAACCATGGGTTGCGTCTGAGGCAGAGAGCAATCAGTTAGTTGAAGCTCCCAAATACTGTAGAACGCTCAAGAGAGAGACAGTATAGTCTGTGATCTCACTTCCCAGAGTCCAAGCCAGAGACAACATAGGGGAGAGAAACCCCATAGTTGAAAGTCATAGTGAGGTACTTCAGGGCCGCAAAAACGGTCAGTGAAAGGAAACTGCCCTCCCGCACCCGGGAATTTGGGCCGCGCAAGTTACTTCAGATATGGCACCAGGTGCCGGGGAAAGGTATACAGATACTTGCAGAGATTGAACAACTGCATGGGGCGGACTGCGTGCTGCAATGAACTCCAAGGGCATCGTACTTGTCATAAGGACAGGAATAGGCTCTGGAGTTTAATATCTGGAACTTGCAAATCAGGGCCGTGCAGGGGAAGCGGAGGGAGGGGAGTCAGTGTCTGAACGGAAGCTCAGATCTTAACAGGACGTACGGCACGGGGGGATAATGGTAGGAAGTTAGAGTCAATAAGTGTAAGTTGGAACAGGAAACTCTTAATTAGCAGAAACCTTAGAAGAAGAAGAGTCTTATCTATCAAAACTGGCGGGGCCCTAACAGGGGCACTTGTCATGCAAATCAAAATAGTGTATGTTTACTAGTGCGAAAATTCTGATGACGGAACAGCTAGTCAGTGGTGTGGGTGTCTGGGTTTGACTATAAGAAAATCAGATATAGTGGTAAGTGACTTAAAATCAATCACGGAAGTTCTAGGTTTTGCTGGACATGTGTGAGAGGTACCCTTTAACACAGGAGTTTTATTTTAGCCCCGAATAACCCAACGGTTGCTGGAGCACATTTAGATGCAGTTGCAAGGACTGAGGTTTAGCAAGGAAGGAAAACAAAATAGCTCAGATTTTAAACACCTGAATTTGCAATGTAGGCAGGATGGGTCTCTGACTGTACTAAGGGGGTGACGACAGATACTCTGATCTTTGGAGGGGGTTGCTTGGGCAGAGGCATCAGGGGACAAAAAGCAAGGACGGCCTCTATGGAAAGAGATTCCGAATCTGAAGGAAGGATTTTACCTCTCGAGTAGCGGGAGCTGACAATAAAAATTTCAGAGAGGGAGGAAACTGTGTACTGGCTTCTAGCTAGCACATATGAAAAAGCATCACTTTTGAGTGGGAGCAGGTGTCAGCAAAAATTCAAACAACTTGAGCCTCAGGAGGGGCATAAAGACCACTGTTTGCTTTTACACCCAGGGTTTGAAGAGGAGAATACAGACAGTACAAGGGGGCAACCACAACTGTTCTGGTCTCTGAAGTGGGTACTTGGGAAGGAGTGTCTGGGATCCGAAACGACTACAGATTTCATGACAAGGGGACTATGTCGCTGAAGCAGGGATCTCAGCTCTCTGAGTGACAGACTGAGTCAGCAAAATACCTGGGAGTGGGGGTTCTGCGAACAGGCTAGGGAAAAAACCTGGTTCCTGAATACATTTACTGGAATCAGTATTTTAGCAGAAGTTTCAGGGGACGGCAGCGGAAAACTTGAGCTGAAGCAGGGGGATTACAGCAAAGAATTCCAAGGACTCTGCAACCTTAGGGGAGTCATTCAGTGCAACCTCTGCTGTCAAACTTGGGATTCATTCTTTGATGCTAAAGGACGCATTAGCCTGGGGGCAGCAGGATTTAGAGGGGTTATGCAGATAATACCTGAGAGTCAAAAAGGGAGATTTGCCTCTGAAATTGGGGACACAAGGTGTTCCTCCTCTGGAGCCAAGGGCATGTACTGGCTGCGAACAACAGGGGATTACCAAAGGAGGCCTCATAGGACTGACCCGCAGGGGTTTAAACAGGAAAACTTCAAGGTTAAGTCAGGCTGTACCTGAGAATCGGAAAATGAGAAGCTAGCCTCCGAAAGTGGGTCATAGGGGGGTTCAGCTCTGGCCCTATGGACCATCAACATTAGTCTGCGGAATACAAGTGTTCAATGAGGACCTCACAGACAGATAGCAGGGGTTAAAACAGAAATAACCTCGGGGTGCAGAGCTTAGAAATTCTGAGTTAGAAAGAGAGGGCAAACAGTGTTCATTCTCTGGTGCTAGGAGAGACACCTGACCTGGGAATGCAGGGATTACAGTGGGGAACGCATAGGCCTGACTAGCAGGGTTAAGACAGGAAAAACCTCAAGGCAGGAGTTTAGGGATTCCGAGTTAGAAATTGAGGGTATAGAAGGGGTTAATTCTCAGACACTAGAGCCATAGCTGGCTTGGGAAATACACGTACTCCACGGGAACTTCACAGGGCGTGATTGACAGGGTGTTAAGTAGACATATCCTGGGGTCTAAGTAACGGGAGGTGCAATCAGAGCTAGAGACCATGGCAGCTTCTACCTTAGGGGGGCAGTGATAGGGGACAGTTTTGTCATTTTTTTGGAGAGGGAGTTACCCCCACAGTTTAACAACAGGACTGACAGAAAGGGGTTTGTGAAGTCTGTGCGTAGGCAGCAAGAAGAGGTTTCCCGCTCACTTATATTCCTGTCAAATTCCAGGAATAATTTATGGGTGTGTCTATGGCCTGAGCCGGTACCCCTCCAAAAATCCGCAGTTTCCAGACCTGGAGTAGACATAAGAAGGAGTAGTTGGAGTACTGGGCTTGTAACATCTTCTTTACCTCTCTACATTCCAGAGACTTAGTAATTATTTCTTTACGAGTCAGTCTTTCTGCAGGGGTTTACCCTCATACATACAAGCAAGATTAGGCGAGGCAGTCTTTCAAACACATACTGTTTTTCAAACAGGGACTTTCCGCACCTTGGACATAGGTACAGTTACACATTTAACCAACCCCCGCCACAGTACGGTCCGGTTTTGTGGGGCCGAGCATACTGTCACGGTTTTGTGATTGGCAACAAACCGGGCCCGAACTGCGTGACTGAGGCTGGGTTATGAAATCACTGACCTTAGTACCCCGCAGACTGGTCCGGAGTGCGAAGTTCATAGTAAAACAGGCCAGGTTCAGTACTGGAGAAAACAGCGTAGTCGGTGGACGAGTCAGGGTCAGGATTGGAGACATCAGGGAATCGTTTATCCACGCGTAGTTTCTGCAACAGGAGGTCAAGTAGGTCCCGCTTCAGCGGTAGCTGCAGGGCGGGAGCGGGTTCTGCGCAAGTGGCGAAAGGAGTGGATCCTGACAGGTAATGAAGGGTTAAATAGCAGAAGCTGGGGTTTGGAAGTAGAAGGGGTGGGTGATGGTTTTAGTTGCCCCATGGTGCGTGTTTGGCATCCCGGGAGGGGATAATCCCTTCCTAACCTTTGTGATTACAACGCTAATGAAGGGGTTAACCACTCCTGAGAGGGTCAACTACCCTTTCATCACCTACTTCCTTCCTCTACCACTACAAACCCTCACCCCCACCAACCACAAGGAATACGCAAAGGCCCTATTAGCTAAATATGGACATAGTGCTTCTGCCCTTTAAAAATATACAGTCCTGAGCATTCAGATAAAATACGATACAAAACAATATATTCCAAAAAATAACTAACCATTTAATACCAGTCATTGTAAATGGTTATCTATGGAGGCATAGATAGCCACATTGGCATCAATGGGCAACCTGCTACCCTACCCACCCCCCCTACCCATAACACCCCCTCATTGCCCCCCCCCCCACCACCATCTATTAATGGGTGCCTAGTTGGATATGAAGGAGGAGCCTTTATCCCGGCAAGGGTAAGATACATATTTATTGTAGTTTATTTATTTGTGATTTTTTTTTAGTGTGCCCATTGATGGCTAATAAGGCTATTTATGCCCCGCAGAGGCAATGCAATCATGCATTTTTTGGCTACTGTTTAGTTTAATTTTATTGAAAGTGTTTTTAATGTAATGTCTTTTACTTTATAGGTGTCCTTTATGCCAATGTGGCTATCTATGCCCCGTTGAGGGCATAGGTAACCATAGTGACAATAAATGGAGTCCTTGGCTAGTGTTTTTAATGTATTGTTATGTGTATTTCATTAATAATGTTTAATTATTTTTATGTAGATAAGAGATACAATAAGGGCACTTCGAAATTCAAATAAGTGAATTAATTTAGCCAATGAAATCGACGTTTCGGCCTGTATTTCAGCTTTCTCAAGTGTTAGGGGCATAAACAAAGTGAACCAAATGTCCCATATAAATAGTTCCAAAGATAGGTGTCTCACGTTATATTATAATCTGGTAGTGCACAATCATCCTGGCCCATCCGTCGTCTGCAGTCTCCGGGTCATCCCAGTCAGACGGCATCATCAAGGGATCTCCAGGGCTCTCTTCCCCCTTCCTATTGGTTCTGGGCGTGATGTGCCAACTCCACGATTTTCAGTGGCAATTGACGACATTGCAACATCGGCCTCGGCGTGGAACGTGTGATGTCATCTGGATCCTCCTTTATTTGGGGATGTGTTGCTAGGCAACCCGGCTGTGCTCCTCTACTTGGTTAACCGGTCTCCTGAGTTTCAGTGGTGGAGTGATACCCCATAGCCATCTGCAGCATATATTACCATGGGAAAGATGACAAGATGTCAGCTGCTGTATCAAACGCCTTGTTGCTCAAGTAACTGTCAGTGTTTTCTATCCCAATAAAAAATATCCATTAAAAAGTGAAAAGAAAAAATGGAATATGGTCCTCGAGTTCTATTATATTTAATATATATAAGAAATATATTCATAATGTCCAAAGTTCAATGTCAGAGTTACTATACACCAACCTTAAAGATATACAAATCAATTATTCATAAAGGTATCAGCAACAAAGCAAAGTAAAGTGAGATTCTGTAAATACATTTGTAAAGATGGACCAATCGGAGGAGGAAGAAGCCTGGAAGGAGCCATGGATGATGCCGCCGCCTGACCGCGAGGATGCGTAGGCTGCAGACTGACGGATGGAGCAGGATGATGTGCACACACCCAGCTGATAATATCAACATGGACACCTGCTTTTTGAATTACTTATATGGGCTGTTTTGGTTCACTTTATTATGCCACTAATACTTAGAAAGGCAGTCATACTGGCCGAAACTTACGATTTTTTTGGCTAAATAAATTCACTTATTTGAAATCTGAAGTGCCCTGATTCTCTATCCATGATTCTACTTTCATTTGGATTATCCTACAGGTTTTCACTGGACCAGGAGCATCGGTACTTGTAACTTTATAATTATTATTTCATTTATGGTGTGCAGCTCCACTAAACTTTTCTTATTCTTTTTTTTTGGCATCACAAATGCGGCATACAGGCTGATTAGCCATATGGGATTGTCAGTCTAGCCTAGGCTCCGTTCTTGCCATTTGTGTGGTTGTGATGGGTGTATATGGGGTGGGGGATGATGGTTTGCCCCAGGAAGGGTGGTTGGCCTCCTTGATGAGTAGAGGGGGTTAACCCCCTAATTAACATAGTGGTTACTACCCACTAGAAACTATGAGGTTACTGGCCACTAGCTCATGTTTTTAATGTAAATGTGGTGGCACAAAAGAGAAAGCAGGGGGTAAGCACAACTTGTATTTACTTTAGGGTTGATGGCTATTGATTGATTTTTAATGGAACAAAAGACTTTATTAGAACATATGGCTAATGGGATTTTGCCCATTACTGTATTTGAGTGTGTGTGTGGGGGGAGTTGTTGGGGATAGAGGGGTAGGTATTT
Organism: Ascaphus truei; assembly: GCA_036426205.1. NCBI lineage: Eukaryota > Metazoa > Chordata > Amphibia > Anura > Ascaphidae > Ascaphus > Ascaphus truei. The sequence goes on from WSYH01002069.1 coordinate 40,999, forward strand.
AGGTGGCTATTGTTTACTAATGTGGCTATCTACTATGTCCCGGTAAGGGCATAGATAACCACAGTGACAATCAATGGATTAAAAGCTAGTGTTTGTTTTTTTAGTCTNNNTGTAATTTGTATTGTATTTTGTTGCAGTGTATTTTATATTTGAATGGGCAAAAGCACAATTGGCCATATTTGGCTACCAGGGTGATTGACCATTCCTGTGTGGTGTTGGTGCTAGAGGGGATGGGTGAAGTGGGTAGTTGTCCCAGGGTGGTTGGTTAAGCCTTGCGGGAGGAGATAACCCCTTCATTACTTTAGCGGATTTAGCTGCAAAGGTAAGTGAGGGGTTAGCCCCTCAAGGGAGGCCTAACCACCCACCCTATGGCCACTATGAAGGTGATATTGTGCCTGGGGTGGTAAGGCCCCTTGGGTGGGTAGCGGTATGGGTTAACCAATCCTTCAACCCTCCCAGAAGGCCTAAACACCTACACTGGGGTAACTACAACCTTCACCCACCACCTCTACTCCCAAAAAAACTAGGCACTGCTATTTAACCCCCTCCTTACCTAAGTGGTTAGCCACTCAACTAATGAAGGTTGCCTATTATTTTATTTTTTATTACATGCGATTGAAGCTGGGGGTATGGAGACCTTCAGCTTCAATCCTAAGTCATAACAATAAAAGAAACTCCGTCTGATGCAAATCGCAATTCCGATCTTGCCACCCTTTAGGTCAGGGGTGCGCATTACTTTTCCCCTGTGCCCCCTGACAGCTTTCCACCTTCCTCGTGCCCCCCCTTCTCACCTTATCTCTTGTGTTCTGACATCATAACATCCTGTTGCTGTGGCAACGCGGCATCACGTGACCCCACAGCATCATTTGACGACGCGTCGCCAGAAGCCGTCTGAGCCAAGGTAAGTGAAGTTGCAGAGGCCTTCGCCATTTCCCTGTCATTTAATATAAATGCCTTCGGGAAAAGTGCAGGGCCTCTATAAATGCGACACCCCAGCAGAGAATCCCGTGCCCCCCCCCCCCCCAGTTTGTGCACCCCTGCGGTGATGAAAAAAATTGAGTATTTAACCTGAGATGTGTATCTCGGAGCTTTGTGAATAGCAGTTACTGTCAAAAAAATGCGAGTTTCGGCATTTTTTGAGCTATTGCACGGCTTGTAATAGCAAGAGTGTTAACGCTTGTTAAAAAGCCATTTACAAGCAATTTAGTCATGTTATTGAAGCTTTCTGAATAGCTACACATGCAAAATCACTTGTAAAGTGCCCTTAAGTCATTTATCGAAGTTTAGTGAATAGGCGCCTATGGCCCTTATTCTGTAAGGTGTGATAGCGCAGATGATGTTCAATTGCATGAAAATCCCATTAAAGTCAATGGGACATTACGTCATTTGCGCTATCACCCTTTACAGAATAAGCCCCTATAACTTTGGTTCACTTTCGTAACCAACAATTAACTGTGTAAACAAGATTAAGCGCTGAAGACAGAAATGTCCTGTATGACAATTAATTACAATAATGATTAAAAAAAAACAGGTGATAATTATAATGACCTTTGCTGAGGGCACTTAGTCCAAGCTAGCAAAAGTTGTAGTCAAAAGTAGTCAACTCTTCTAGTTGATCTATGACTAGCAAGAGTCCCTACATTTTACTTTTCAGTAAAGAGAAAAGAGTTCAGAAACCAAAGTGAAAGTCAGTGCTTTTAGATAATAGATATTTGTTTTCCAGGGCTCCAGGTGGAATCATTCTAGTATAATCCACATTTTTTGTTTTGTTTTCCTAAGAATTTATCTCTGCTTTTTTTCCTTTTTATTTTGATCACCTCCAGCATTGTAACATTCAGTGTCCCTGGTACCTCGGGCTGCAGCTATGTCTGAATAAAATTCTTGCACCTTCAACTGGGGAGCGGATCCATTTTGTATGCTGTGAAGCTTACAAGCTTGCTTGTGCAAGCTTTCTTTTTTTTCCAGTTCCATTTTCTAGGCATATTCTGAATGTATCATTATTGATTTTGACCAATTATGCAGATTTTGGACATGTAAGCAATTTTTATTTGGTTTTGCAGGTAAAACAACTGAGATATTTTTGTTCATTTTCTGTTATTGGTTGTGTAACTTTTAGAGGGTAATTCAATATTGCCCGAAGCAGCCATTCAGGCCAAAACTCATATAGACGTAAATGGAAGTTTTTGTCCGATAACGGGTTTAGCAGCCGCATTTGGACTATATTGAATTATCCTCCTAGTGTCTGTGCTGGATTAAGGACTAGCTTAAGGATAAAGGCTATGAAATGTAGGGGCTCATTCACTAAACAGTGATAAGTGGTTTATAGTACTATACTTTTATCTTTACACACTCTCTCTAGGTGACCTAATCGCATAACTTGGGTTCAAATATCACCTCTATGCTGATGACACACAAATTTACTTTTCTACCCCTGACCTTACATCTACTATACAGCCTAAAGTTTCTGAATATCTCTCGTCTATATCATCCTGGATGGCCCATCGCCGACTTAAACTTAACATGACAAAAACTTCCTCCCAAACCTGGCCCTATTTCCTCCATCCACATTACTGTTGGAAGTTCTATCATTCACTCAGTAGTCCAAGAATGCTGCCTAGGGGTCACACTCAACTCCTCTCTCACATTCTCCTCACATCCAAAAGGTAGCAAAAACCTGTCATTTTTTACTTCGCAATATTACAAAGGTACGCCCTTTCCTCTGTTGCTCGACTACAAAAACTCTGACACAGACCCTCATTCTCTCCTGTCTTGACTACTGTAACATCCTGCTGTCTGGCCTCTCTCCCGTCTTCCCTACAATCTATCCTAAATGCTTCTGCCAGAATCACTCTACTATTTCCGAAATCTGTCTCAGCATCTCCCCGACTGAAATCCCTCTCCTGGCTTCCTATCAAATCCTGCATCACACACTCAATTCTCCTCCTCACTTTTAAAGCTTTACACTCTTCTGCTCCTCCTTACATAGCTCTAATTTCTCGCTATACACCATCCCGACTCTTGCGTTCTGCTCAAGGATGTCTTGTCTCTACTCCTTTTGTATCTAAAGCCATCTCCCGCCTTAAACCCTTCTCACTGTCTGCCCCACACCTCTGGAATGGCCTTCTCCTCAATATCCGACTAGCACCCTCTCTTTCCACATTAAAGACCACCTCAAAACAAACCTGCTAAGGTAGCATATGAGTAGCTCCATGGCTGATACTATACAACTCCTACATTAACATGGGCCCCTTGCAGACACACTTACCAGAACGCCCTCCTACTATCTCTGTATGTTCTTCCTATCAACAAATTTGAATGTAAGCTCTTCGGAGCAGGGACTCTTTTTCCTAAATGTTACTTTTATGTCTGAAGCACTTCTGCCCTTTATGTGTTATTTATATTATTTGTTATTTATATGATTGTATGTATATTACTGCTGTAAAGCTCTATGTACAATAATGGCGCTATATAAATAAAGACATACATTCATACATACATAAATGCCCTTATAGCACGTATTACCTGTTTTGCTCATCACTAAACCTCAATAACAGTGCAGTATCATGCTAAATTGGCTTTTTAATGAGCTTTAACACTCACCCCAAAAAAAGTCATATGAGAAGCCAGAAAAAGGCCAAAATCACTGAGATTGCAAGATGCATAAAAGCATTTTATTTTTATTGCACAGGATTGAGACCAGAGGTCAGCGGAGACCCTCTGTAGACCAAGGGGGGACCCAGACACTTGCGGAGATCCACAGCCCCCTGGGGACCCGCGTGGCCCCCCAGAGATCCAGCAGTCCCTGCATATCTCTGGGGGTCCCTGCTGGCCTCCGGTACCAATCCTGTGCAATAAAAATTAAATTGCAGCTAGTTTCATTACCTTAGTGGCTAACCGCTAAGGTAATAAAAAGGTTAAATAGCAGGCACTGCATAGTTGTTGGTAAAGGGGGTGGGTGACGCTTGTAGCTGCCCCAGGGTGGGTGTTCTGGACTTGCAGGAAGGTGGCAGTAGAAGTTAACCCCTTCATTACATTAGCGGTTACAACCGCTAAGGTAACAAAGGGGTTAACCCCTTGTCCTACCCTCCCGCTAGGCCTAAACACCATCCTAGGGTAACTACTACATTCACCCACACGCTGTAGCAATAAGAGGAATGGGTAAAAGTGCAATTAACCAAAGATAACTAATAGCGCTTTTCCCCATTAAAAAATAAAATAAATTACAGTGCAATACATAAATACAACCCCCCTCCCCCCCTCCCCAAACTCCAACACATACAGTACAGTAATAGGCAAAATTACTATTATCCAAATATGGATAATAGTGCATTTACCCATTAAAAATAAAACTAGCCAGCATAAAGTAAATGAAAGTTCTACTTACTACTGCCAGGATGAAGGCCATCCTCATTTACCTCCCCGTCCTCTCCGTCCTCCATGGACAGGAACATGACAATAAAAAAAACCTAATAGCCATTAACCCCTTAATAACCTTAGCGTTTACTAAATGCTATAGTAATTAAGGAGTTAATCCCCCTCCCCCGCTACCCACCTGGGAGGCCTAACCACCCTCCTCGGGGCAACTATCACCATCCTCCATGCCAGCTACTCATTGATTGGCACAGTGTTAAACCATATGAGCATGCTTTGCCACTATGACAGTCAATGGCATTATAAAAAAATATCAACAAAAATCCAGAACAATTACATGAATCCAATAACCAAAAATCCTGTACAATTAAATCAAATCAATAACCAAAAATCCAGAACAATTATATCAAGCCAATAACCAAAAATCCTATACAATTAAATCAAACCAATAACCAAAAATCATATACCATTAAATCAATAACCACAAAGTCAAAACATTTAAATATAAACAACTGCAAAGCCAAAACATAACAATTAAATAAAAACAAGCATTTGCTAAAAAAAATACATTGTTTGTCACTAACCTTTATAACTTTATAACTTTTTGCAACTAATGCCCTTGAAGGGACATAGATAAACACATAGGCAGTCAATAGACAACATTAAAAAAAAACTATAAAAATACCAAAAAAACAAAAATAATATACATTCAATGTTTTGAACCTTTGATATCTTCCCCTTCCGATTCAGACTGCAGCAGGAACCTCTCGATCCTTCACGCAATGCTTCTCAACTTCAGGTAACTTTTTCTTGTCTTCTTTCTTCTTTCTTGAGTTTTCTCTTCTTCCTTTGTAATCCAATCGATTGGGCGGATGTGGTCCCGTCGTCTTCTTAAGCTCAAATGCTAAGGGACAGGCCTTATATAAGACCTGTGATGTCACATTGGAGTGTCAAATGATACACCCCCAATTTGATTGGATGGTGTACCATGTGACAGATTCTGACAAATTGTGTTATCATTTGATTCCATTGTTCCTATTGGGTTTGTAAAAATATTTCATTTTTTTATCATTTGGACGTATGTCCTGAGTTGTATTAGCCACATCTGCTATTAATATCATGTTAATTGGCCACTAGGTTATCCTATCAAGGTTCACTAAGCACTATATAAGTATGCTTGCAGCTACTTTTGAAACCACATCCATGATGAAGTCAGCACCTAGTCTGACGAAAAGCTTAGGGTAGTTGTCACTCTAATCACCCATCAGCTGTGTGAGGATAGCTTGCCTACCTGCTGTGGGATGGGAGACTGAGACGGAGATCACAAGAAGTGTTAAAGTTACATTATTGCACAGCTTGTAACATGGAGTGCTGAGCTGAAGCTGGGAGGTTAGTGCTCGTGGAATCATCTGTATCACCTAAGGGAGTGTGGAGTCCTGGTGTAATTAAAGTACACCGGTGGACTGGGGTTTGGCTGCGTTGTCATTCTCCTCCCCCCCCTCCTTCCACACTTCCCCTGCTCCACCGGGGCAGCACCACTTGTAGCAATTTTCTAGGAATTGTATCCGGATTAGCACAATTGCGATGGACATCCTAATATCATCAAGAAACAAGTGGTTAAGGGTGAGATATACATCGAGCACTGTGTATTTACCCAGCTTCACCGGAACTTTGTATATATATATTCAAAAACGAACAGACAATAACGTTCTGTGGCTAACAAAGTGCTTTTATTTGTGTGAGCTTTCGAGATACACTGATCTCTTTTTCTGGCGGTGTTACAATGAATGAAGCCAACAAAGGGTTTTTACTTTAAAACAGTGCATACTGGAATGTGATCTGTGATTGAAGCTTTTCCCTCCCCCATGTGCAGTATGCGTTTTATGACTTGAGGTGTTAAATCTGAAGGTGGCCATACTCAAAGGTAATCTTAAAACACTGAAAGAGAGACAGTTGCATGAATACAAATTTATGCAACTGTTCGGGACATATAGCGTTGGCCTAAACCGAGACAGAAGTTTCATGAATCATTACTGACACAAGTGAACTCTCTTTCCATGACTGCTAACGGCTATGTCTATACACACTGCGCTATATGAATGCACACACAGCTGTCTCCTGCACATACAAAAACACTATGTAATTCCATCCCTATAGACCAATAGGGACCACATAGTATCTACACACACTTATAGTAATGCTACAGTATACCATCTTACATTTCAACACCTACCCACACCACTATATACACGTCCACTCCACACACACCTTTTATAAAGCGCTATATTCTATGTGTGCGCGTTACAAATTTATATTTACATACACACACACACACATACACACTCTTACATCACTTACATTCAGGGACCATTTAACACCTCAAGTCATAAAACAGCATTCTGCCCAGGGGGGAGGGAAAAGCTTCAATCACAGATCACATTCCAGTATGCACTTTTTTAATGTAAAACACTTTTTTTGGCTTCATTCATTGTAACATCGCAGGAAGAAGAGATCAGTTTATCTCGAAAGCTCGCACAAATAAAAGCATTTCGTTAGCCACAGAACAGTGTGCTATTGTTTTTGTTAAGTACGCTGGGTAAACACGGGACAGATACCTCTAACTACAGCTACATCAACATATATATAGATAGTAGATAGAATTTGGTCCTATTGTTTTCTTATTCAGAGACATTTAAAAAAAAAATAATAAAATATATACTATATATTATATATATATATATATATATATTTGAAAAAGATTCACAGGCACTCCAATATAGTATCCTGAATTGGCTGGTGCCTATCCCTAAAATAACAAAAACATACATTACCAGTAACTGGCAAAAAAAGGAGGAAGATCCCCCTGTGGGGACGATACATTGGACTTCTGTGCTTTGTGTTTTAATACACTATACTGAATTACCTGCCTGAGTGTGTGTCTCCTTTTGCCAGTTTCTGGTAATGTTGTTATATATATATATTTTATAATATATATGTATATATATATATAAGAATATATTATTAATATATATATATAATATATATATATCTATAGCAATGATGATGATACCAAAAAATAAGAAAACTGAAATAATAAAAATAAGAATAATATATATATATATATATATATATATATATATATATATATAGATAGATGATGATAGATAGATAGATATATATATATTTATATCTAAATTATATATATATATATATAGTATATATAATATATATATAGATTAGATATTATATATATATAGTCAGGTATGGAGATTAGCACTCACGGTTTTGTTGCAGGGGCAGATGATGTCCCATAGAGAGTATGTAGACATATGGAGACCAGGGGATCCTGATAGCCAAAAAGAGACAGCACACTGCATTAGCTGGTATCAAAAAAGTGATTCAGGAACACAAGGCCGCCAAGTTTCGGTCCTCCCAACGGGACCTTCCTCAGGCAGTGCAACTACATTTTTTTTATTATTTTCTAGTTTTCTTATTTTTGGTATCATCATCATTGCCTTTGGTAAGATTTGTGGGTGTTCTTTACATTTGGTTTATTATTTCTTAATTTTTGCTGCTATGGTCACGAATCATTCAAAACTGTTTTGTATGTCTTTTTATGGGATTATTATTTTGTGTATAGAGTTAAGACTAATAAAGTTTTGCCATTCATATTTGGGGTCAGCTGACTCTGGCAGCAATAGGGAGTGACATCCCCTACGGCTCAAGAGCGACGCGTCAAAGGGTCGCGGATCGATGACGTCACTCCTGAGGCATTGGCATGAATATAAATGTAAATGATTCATATACCTCACCCCTTGATAAAGGGCAGGAGCGCAAAATGCGTAGGTGTTTTTTTAACCTGTTACTGTTTATGTGAGCTGAATAAATACAACTTTTATGGGCGTTACCCTGTCATTATATTTTTGTTCCTGTTGCTGTTTTGCTCCATTTCACACACACATCGTTTAAATAAATATTGGCATAAAAATAACTTTATCTCATTCAAATCAGATTCCCAACACCATTCCTATTAATCTATAAAAGGTGCAATAATTTAATTCCTCTGGGTTCTTCCACAAAAATAACCCTGGATATGGCTTCACACAATGGATTTGATATGTCTCTTTGATATGTCTCTTCACAGGTATGTCCCTTGATGTGCAAGTCATGTTAAAATATTTACTCAGCGGCCTTAAGCATTATCATTTTGTATTCCTTGATGTGCAAAGTCCGTTTTTAAAAGACTTAATCGAGGCTAAGCATTGATCATTTTGGTATGTTTGAATATCAAAAGGTGTTTTTTTTTCCCCCTCTTAAACTATGTGCGTTATTTGACCAAATGGAACAAGCTGATTATTGGGGAGGGGTCATGTGACTGTTTTTAGCTGTATAAAAACCAATACCTCTCTGCCATTTAGCAGGCGCATTGGCATAGTGAGGCATTATAAAGTGAGTTTTAAGTGACTAAAAGTTAGACTATATTGTGACTCGAGGTGGCATGGCGGACTGGATAGACGCAAACTCTTCTACACTTGGCAACAAACGGTGAGCTATTCTGACAACACTATGATCCCTGCGGTTTTGTCTGCACACACACACTTCGCTCAAAAAGCTCCATGCAACATTACCTACCTCTGGCATAACGAACCTGCTTTTTACCTCCACTTTGTTCTTTCTCGTGGCCTCATTGAAATGTTATTCTCTCTATCCACTGCACATTCCCCCCTCCTGGCCCACGGCCAACATCAAAATACACCCTGGACTACTCAAAAGCCTTGCACTATCTACTGAATGTTGGTGGAGAACCCTGAAAACCAGCACTCCAACCACTGCACACTCAAATGGCAAACATCATAAAGTAACAACTTGCAAACAACTACTCAAATTTCTACTCATACTATTAGTCTCTTTAGCAGGTGATATTGAACCTAACCCAGGGCCTCCCATTTCAACTCTGTCCCACACCCCTGAGAATAACCCCTTCAAATTCCAAAAAGGGCTATCTCTCGCCCATATAAATATCCGGAGTCTGCTGCCCAAACTGGATGAACTAAGGGCATGAACTATGCCTTATGCATAAACCAAAAGCCATCATTCTTACAGAAACATGGCTAACCCCTAAAACACCTGATGCACATATTGCCATTCAGGGGTACTCCATTTTTAGGAGAGATATGTCAAAGAGAGGAGGAGTGGTGTTATTTTATATTGCAGACACCTTACAATTTACACTGGTAAACTGCCCACCAAAACCAACCTCTTTTGAAATCCTAGTTGGCAGAATCTGCCTCCCCTTATCTAAGCCCGTCCTGATTGCTGGCATCTACCGCCCCCCTAAAGCCCCTCTACAATCCCTGACTGATATCACGCAGTTTCTTGGCTCCACTTCCTCTCAGAATGAGAAGAGTGAGCTGCTAGTTCTTGGGGATTTCAACTTCAATTGGCTTGACACTAAAAACCACAAAATCCACACACAAATCAAGTCACTTAACCTATCGCAACTCATTTCCCAACCCACACGAACAAACCTGAAAATGCACAACCATTCCTTGCTTGACTGGATTCTCTCCTCAAATCCAAGCCGGATCCAATCCTCTGGCATCCTTCCTGACATTTTCAGTGACCATGCAATAGTGTACTGTGTAAGGAAAATTAAACCGCCCCTATCAAGCCCTAAAGTTCTCCTCACTAGAACATTCAGAAACTTTAACCAACAACAGTTTCTGGCTGACCTTACCAACTGCCCTTGGCACAGAATCGATTTAATTCCTGACCCTGATTCTGCGCTTGAATATTTCCAATCCGAGTTCTTAAAACTCTGTGATACCCATGCTCCACTACGCAGAATAAGGGTACGGGGGCCCACCTTCCATGAGTTACACCTGACCTTATAGCACTCTACCAGTTCAGGAATGCCTTGTGGAAAAGCCACAAAATAACTGGCACTTCCAAGGATCTCAATCACTACAGATGCTTGCGGAACGTGTGCACAAGGCAACAAACAAGGCACGCAAAAGCACAATATTACTCTGACAATCTCCTCCAGAACACATCAAACCCAGCTAACTTCTGGAAGGTTATCAACAACATACTCCAGCCTTCTAACCACCAACAGCCAAGTAATATCACTAAGGGCGATATTACTCTGACAAACCCCACCGACATTGCAAATGCATTCAATGATTACTCTGTGGGGTGTGCTACTAACTTATTAGCAAAACGCAGCCCAAACCACAAACCTGAATCTCATCCTGGGAGTACCCCTATAGCCCCACCCCCTCCCAACATTGCCCACAATTTTCAATTTGGCCCAGTATCCGAAGAGGAGATTACACAAGCGCTTCTCAAATTAAAACTAAGCAGCCAATGTGGACCTGACTTACTACAATCTAGGTTCCTAAGACTTGGTGCCCCAGCAATTGCCAAACCAATTGCTTCCATAGTCAACTCTATCCTGTCTGCTGGCCATATCCCTAAGACCTGGAAAGCTGCTAGAGTTGTTCCAATCTTCAAAAGTGGGGACAAAAACACTGTCTCAAACTACAGACCAATCTCCTTTCTCCCAATCCTATCCAAAGTCATGGAAAAATGTGTCCACTCCCAATTAAGCGATTACTATAACAAGACAAATTTCCCTAGCCAATTCCAATCTGGCTTTCGCCCCAAACACTCTACCGTAACTACCCTGCTAAAAGTTTGCAATGAAATCCAGTGTGGAATGGAACGGGGTCAACTCACTGGTGCAGTATTCCTAGATTTTGCAAATGCTTTTGATACTGTTGATCATGCTATCCTGCTTAACAAACTCCAGAGCTCTGGAATAGGGAAGCATGCTTTAAAATGGTTTCAGTCCTACCTATCAGGTAGATCCCAACATGTGTCCATCTCTGGCTCTAACTCTAACCCCCTGCCTATCACCTGTTCTGGGGCCCCTACTCTTCTCAGTGTTCATCAATGATCTCCCGCAGCTTGTCAGGAAGCCTCAATACACATGTATGCAGATGACACAATCCTATATGCACACAGCCATAGCCTCTCTGACCTTCAACACATACTTCAGTCTGACTTTTTGAGACTCGAAAACTGGATTTCCCAAAACAAACTGTTTTTAAACACTGACAAGACTGTAACAATGGTGTTTGGGACCAAGACTAAATTTTTAAAGCTTCCAGCGACTAAGCTCCAGATTACAACCAACACTAACACCACCCTAACTCCTGTTACTAGTTTTAAATACCTGGGCATATGGTTTGACTCCCACTTAACATTCGGGATGTACATTAATACCCTGACAATCAAGACCTATGCCAAACTAGGGGTACTTTACAGGAACAAATCCTCCTTAAGTCTCCTGGTCAGAAAACGTATCGCACAGCAGATGCTAATGCCAATTATTGACTATGGAGACATAGTTTATGGCTCAGCACCTCAAACCCACCTTAGCAAACTTAATACCCTCTACAACTCAATTTGTCGTTTTGTTCTACCAATGCAACTATAACACATATCACTGCGAAATGCTCAAAGAACTAGATTGGTCATCACTCGAGTCTAGACGCAAAGTTCACCTTTCCTGTGTTACCTTTAAATTCTTTATGGGCAAGCTACCCAGCTACCTGAACAAGCTCCTCACCCCTACCACATGCAGCACCTATCACCTGAGATCAGACTCCAAAAGACTGTTCATGGTCACAAGGCTCAACAAAGTATCCGGCCGCTCCTCCTTCTCTTACCGTGCACCCCAAAACTGGAACAACCTACCAGAGACTCTTACATCCACCACCAGTCTAAGTTCTTTCAAATCTAAGGCTGTCACACATTTTAATGTGGTCTGTAACTGTAAACTTGAAAACGAGAGGTAACTCTCAATGTATTACTTCCTGGCAAAATATTTTATAAATAAATAAATGTACATTTTGACACATGATATAGTTAGAGGAGGTACTTTGGAATATATTACAAGGCACTGATAGACTTCTGATGTTCAAGTAAAATGCACAGTTAATCATAACTCAATTTAAAGCATTCAGAACTTTTGTATCTTTTGAAAATCAAAGTAATTTAATATGCATCAAATCAAGAAATGGCAAGTCCATTATATCACATAAGGACAGCAAAGTGCCAGCCATTATTCTCAATCCCAAGCATATTATACATATCTCTGAAGTGAAGCAGCATGCATAAGTACCCCATTCTACCCAAAAGAACATAGTTTGAGAGAGCATGACTGAGGGATGAGAGCAAGGGCGGCTTTAGGGTAGATCAATAGGCGTGGTCAATCAGGGAGCCAAGTAATTGGGGGCATGCTGAAGGACCGCACCATCGATCTCCTCAAAAGCCGACCATGCAATGCATGCCTGGAGACAAGCCATCGAAAATGTTTCAGAACAAATTGACAAAATGGCTAAGGCCGGTCCTGCCAGGAGGTTAGAAACTGGCTGGGGGTGTTTGTGTTTTAGTATAGTATAGTAAAATGTTTGAAGTGTATAGCTGGTTATTATCCTGGGTGATATGAAATGTGGAAAAATCTTTGATTATGTTTACATTCTTTTTTGTAGAATTCCCTTTTTTAATGAAAATAAAAGAAATGATAAACAAAATGGTAACAGAAATAAAATGCAAAAAGAAATGAAAAAAATGAGGTTATTGAAATTAAGACAGAATTAAGAAAGAGAACAAAATAATAGCTAAATATTAAAATAATGATTACTTTCATGGGTAGCCTTTTGAATGCAAATATTAAATATGTAGGTAAACGTGAGGAACCGTTTCTTCATGGAAAGGGTGCTGGAATTCGAGGCACAGACAGGACAAAAATGGGGAGACTAGGTGGGTCACGCAACTCTAACCTGCCGTCAAATTCTATAAAGAGTTTTACTAAGTTCCAATGCCAGGTATCGTGCAACAATCTCACATTAACTTGCACTGACATGAATAGCAGTTAACATAGGATTGTGGTGCTATACCCGGTATCAGCGCTTAGCGACTCCCACCCTATGTTTCTACTTGCAATAAGTGTCACAATATTCTGTGAGGTATTGCCTGCAAGGTGACTTCTAGCAACGAGTAGTTCAATGTTACCTGGAAGAGGACCATTATTTGACTATAGGGATACCTGCCCATGGAGAATTTACAGCAAATGCTAGAACTACCATCACATGATGTACTGGTTTTAGTATTTTACACAACTTGTTCATAACCACTGCAGCCAATTAAAAAGGCCATATCAACAATAATGTATACGAAAATAAAATGTAGCAATCTGTCTTTAAATTATTTATTATTACATTTCTAAATGGATTTACAGTTCTCATTTCTTTCAAAGATTCATTTTTAGAAGGTACATTAGAATGATCTAACTTCTGTACTCTGTTTATATACCCTCCAAAATATAAGTAGTCATGAAAAATTGATATCAATGAAATGGTTAAATAGTAAAACTACACTCTTGACCTTTGAGATTCTAATTGATCACTATCTACTTTTTCTGACCTCTCTGTACTAATGTTTCCAGGCATACCTTGAAGTTTTGAAACAGTGTTTGACATTTCACAGTAACAAACTTAAAAGCTGCAAGCCAATTGTGAAGCTATGGGATTTTTTGCAGTTTCTTATGTGTAAAGTCAAAAGAATCTATGATGTTAAAACTATTGTCCATTACTACTTATTAGATTTTCTTTATGATATATATTTTTAATCTTTTTGTACTTTACAGGGAAATAAAAGATTGCCCACCACCCCTCAAAAAAATATTAAGGTGAACAAAATCGATATGATATGAAGAAAATTGTATGTTGTATGCCCACAGCAATTATGTTTCTTAGGTGGGAACTATCTGCAGAGCATTTGTATTAGAGTCGAACATTTGTTTGCTGCATCTGCTACATTTCAGTCAATGACGCAGTAGTAAATCTACTGTTGACTTTTTTTAGTGCTCTTTAGATGTTGATATAGTGTTTACTTTTATATATATATATATATATTATTTTTATATATATATATATTAATATATATATATATAAATTTTATATAATATTTCTTTGTAATATTATATCTGATATATAATATATTATCTATATATTAATATAATATTATAAAATAAGGTAAGGTAGAGGTAAACCTATGAATCATCACAGATGGGGTCCCAGAACAAATTAGTTTTACAACTTCAAACTTTATTACTAAACATCTATTAAAATAGTGTACAGCGATCCAACACTAAAGATAGCTTTTCATGTTTCATGTTGACCACACTGCTTCATAAGAGCCTCTATACTACTGGAGGGAAAAACAAAAGTTTAAATACCCTCCATCTTCAAACTGACAGTATCACTAAATACATATCATAAATAAATATTATCAATAAAAGTAAAGAATGGAAAGATAACACACATCATTCATATTACTAAGGACATAAGTTGTCATGGATTAGATGAAAACATAACATCAAAGCATACCCAGCCAGATGATGCACGTAATATTGATATAATTTTGATATAATGCATCTATTATTAACATCCCATGCTACCCAAAATACTGGATGTATCAAAGATACAGATATAGGTGTAATGCTGTCGTCGTCCCCCCCCCCCCCCCTTCCCAGGGGGAGATGCAAAGTTTCTGGTACCTGTGAGTGGTGCAGATACCTATTAGGATCAGGAGAGCTGAGTTGGATCTGCGATGGTATGGAGATCAGGACAGGCTTAGATTCTTTCTGTAGTTTTTCTCATGGTGTTAGCGCCTCCAGCCGTAGTGGGCTCCAGGGTGTCCAGAGATCAGCCCCGACCATTGCATTCGGCTCCTTCCTGCTCAAGGACTGATAATTAGACAGGAGCGTAATAACAAGGGTCTTTATTGCATGATATGCACCCACTGCAGATCTTCCTTACAGCAATTCAGAGTCTCAGATGTCCCAGGCCTGTGGATGGTGATTACCCCTGATCTTACAGGGCATCTGTGGTTGAATTAGATGTTCCCCCATCCCGTCATGGGAGAGACTCACAACTCCACTGCTCTCTCTTCCACCTCCAGAGCAAGACTAAACTAATTGTGTCACTCCCTCCTAGGAGGAATCCGAAGGTGTGGGCTTATGGTTTATACCTATACCAGATAGGCTTTCACAGGTCATGAGTTACCACCACACTTCTGTTACTCATAAGATGGGCATGAGGGGGGTCAAAAAGCCCATAGATTAACCTGTTATAGCCTAGACGGCTAGGAGTTACATGACAGGGAGGAGTGATAGGCCAGAAAATACAGACCATGTTACACCCTCCCCTGGGTGAAATCCCCAACTCTCCCGCTTGGGACCAAATTTAGTGCACCATCTGTCAGTCCAGGACCTGAAAGATAACACAGATTACAAATATTATAATCAACAAAAATTCAAATCACCCACTGACTACAGCGATTATACATACTATTATTCTTTAACCGCAGAGTGTAGAACACTTGAGATCAAGCTTCTTAACAGCCCGTCCCTAGAAGTCCTTCATCCAAACAGAGTATACAGTACCTTAGGGGCACCCACTTGTTGGTGAACTTCCACTCTGTCCATATATACATGTCCCTATGAGCCATTCCCTCATGATAGCACAAATATTAGAATCAGTCACAAATTCTGTATAACTAATTTTGGACTGTAAATAATCAGTGACCGCCAACTTAAGCCACTCATGCCGATGATCTTCTATTTCCTGCATAAAAGGTTTTGGCACATAAGGGAAATTATAGCCATGGGACTGATGATATCTGTTTTTTATGGCCCGGTGAGCTCGGCTAAGCCTCAGGACTTTACGACCAGTTCCCTGGCCAGGTAATACCCAGAACCCTGGGTCATCATGGTCAGCCTCTTGATACAGTATAGAGGAGCCCATAGGTATTTGAACACCCAGGTTAATCTCCTCCTCTCATTTACGGAGGGCCTCAACCGATTCTTCTGGAGAGAAGGCACCTTCTTCCCACACGTGGTCCACTATTGAACCACTAAATATCAGAAACCTAGTGTACTTGATCTCAAAGGCATAACCCTGAAACATAGGGTCCCACCACTTAAGGGGTTCCCTGAATAACAATTTAGGTCTAGGGCCAAAAGGTCGGTTACTGTGGCATACTTGAGATGATACCTCAGAGGTATTGTATAGTTGAGAGGTGGGCCTAGAGGAATCCCTATAGGACCCAAACTATCCTCTAGATGAGGGTTTTTTGTTATTGCGAGATAACAATTGCATTTTAGATTGATGCATTTAAAGTGAGCCTTTAACGTGAGAATATATAGTTAGACTATAGTTTGACTAGAGCTGAATGGGGACTGGACCTACTGCAAACTCTTCTACACAAGGCAACAAACGGTGGGCTACCCTGACCACACTATGACCCCATGCTTGTTAGCCTGCACAATTTAACCCCCCACCCCTTTAAACTTACTTCACTGCAGCGGATGGTCATAGTCAAGCCGGGGTTGGTGATCCAAAAAGAAGTCCTAAAGTCAAGCTGGGACAGTACACAGAAGAGATAAGCAGCAGAGGGTTAAAGCATAACAGGAACAAGGCAAGGCAGGGACGTGGGAACACAAGGCTACCATGAACTATCCTCAGCCAAAGAATGATAGGAAAGGCTGAGAATAAATAGGAGAGCTGGACGAATAGGACTGAGGGGAGGAGCGGAGGCGCGGCCTCCACAGAGCAGGGATAGGCTGCAAGGTGCAGGAGACATGTGGGAGAGAGATTAGTATTGACGCGCAGCTGGGGAGCGTTGCACGCGTCATGTGTGCGCGCTGTGTGGGGCGACCGTGTGGTACCAGTGGAGGGACGGAGCCAAGCTCTGTGTGATCCTTGAAAGCCCTCCGTGGGTGGGCGCACTTTGTAAGGTGCACGGGAGGCTGTACAGCAGGAGGCAAGGAGGAAGCGCACCGCGAGAAACGCGCTCTCTGACCGCTTGCAGCGGGATGCTGTGCAGCAGGAGGTAAGGAGGGAACACGCAGCAAGGGACAAGATCCCTGATTTCTTACATCCTGAGCCTACTCCCCAAACTGAATGAACTAAGAGCATGGTGCCTTATGCATAAACCCAAAGCCATCGTTCACACAGAAACATGGCTAACCCCTAAAACCCCTGATGCAAATATCGCCATTCAGGGATACTCCATTTCTAGGAGAGATAGGTCAAAGAGAGGAGGAGGGGTGTTATTTTATATTGCAGACGACTTACAATTTACACTATTAAATTACCCACTAAACCCACCCTCTTTTGAAATCCTAGTTGGCAGAGTCTGCCTCCCCTTTTCTAAGCCCATCTTGGTTGCTCGAAACTACCGCTCCCCTAAAACCCCTTTGCAGTTCCTGACTGATATCACCCAGTTTCTCAGCTCCATTTCCTCTCTGAATGAGGAGAATGAGCTGCTAGTTCTTGGGGATTTCAAGCTCAATTGGCTCGACCCTAAAAACCACAAAATCCAGATATAAATCAAGTCGCTTAAACTATCGCAACTAATTTCCCAACCCACATGGACAAATCTGAAATCGCACAACCATTCCTTGCTAGACTGTATTCTCTCCTCAAATCCCAGCAGAATCCAATCCTCTGGCATCCTTCTTGATATTTTCAGTGACCATGCAATAGTGTATTGTGTAAGGAAAATTAAACACCCCAATCAAGCCTCCTCACAAGAACATTTAGAAACTTTAACCCACAACAGTTTCTGGCTGACCGTACCAACTGCCCTTGGCACAGAATCGATTTAATTCCTGACCCCGATTCTGCGCTCGACTATTTCCAATCCAAGTTTTTAAAACTCTGTGATACCCATGCTCCACTATTCAGAATAAGGGTATGGGGGCACACCTTCCATGGGTCACAACTGATCTTATAGCACTCTACAAGTTCAGGGATGCCATGTGGAAAAGCAAAAAGAAACTGGCACTACCAAGGATCTCAATCACTACAGATGCCTGCGGAATGTGCACAAGGTAAACAAGGCATGCAAAAGCACAATATTACTCTGACAATCTCCTACAGAATATATCAAACCCAGCTAACTTCTGGAAGGTTATCAACAACATTTTCCAGCCTTCTAACCATCAACAACCAAGTAATATCACTAAGGTGGACATTAGTCTGACAAACCCCATTGACATTGCAAATGCTTTCAATGACTACTTTGTGGGGTGTGCTACTAACTTATTAGCAAAACGCAACCCAAACCACAAACATGAATCTCATCCTGGGAGTACTCATATAGCCCCACACCCTCCCAACACTGCCCACAATATCCGAAGAGGAGATTACAAAAGCACTCCTCAAATTACAACTAAGCAGCCAAAGTGAACCTGACTTACTACAATCTAAGTTCCTAAGATTTGGTGCCCCAGCCATTGCCAAACCAATTGCTTTCATAGTCAACTCTATTCTGTCTGCAGGCCATATCCCTAAGACCTGGAAAACTGCCAGAGTTGTCCCAATCTTCAAAAGTGGGGACAAAAACACTGTCTCAAACTACAGGCCAATCTCTTTTCTCCCAATACTATCCAAAGTCTTGGAAAAATGTGTTCACCCCCAATTAAGTGATTACTATACCAAGACAAATTTCCCTAGCCAATTCCAATCTAGCTTTCGCCCCAAACACTGCACCGTAACTACCCTGCTAAAAGTTTGCAATGAAATCCAGTGTGGAATGGAACGGGGACAACTCACTGGTGCAATATTCCTAGATTTTACAAAGACTTTTTATACTGTTGATCATGCTATCCTGCTTAACAAACTCCAGAGCTCTGGAATAGGGAAGCATGCTTTAAAATGGTTTCAGTCCTACCTATCAGGTACATCCCAATGTGCATCTCAGGCTCCAACTCCAACCCTTTGGATATCACCTGTGGTGTCCCGCAAGGCTCTGTTCTGGGGCCCCTAATCTTCTCAGTGTTCATCAATGATCTTCCCACAGCTTGTAAGGAAGCTTCAATACACATGTATGCAGATGACACAATCCTATATGCACGCAGCCATAGCCTCTCTGACCTTCAACACATACTTCAGTCTGACTTTTTGAGACTCGAAAACTGGATTTCCCAAAACAAACTGTTTTTAAACACTTTAAGACTGTAACAATGGTATTTGGGACCAAGACTACATTTTTAAAGCTTCCAGTGACTGAGCTCCAGATCAGAACCACCCTAACTCCTGTTACTAGTTTTAAATAGCTGGGCATATGGTTTGACTCCCACTTAACATTCGGGATGCACATTGATACTCTGACATTCAAAACCTATGCCAATCTAGGTGTATTTAACAGGAACAAATCCTCCCTACGCCTGCTTGTGAGAAAGGGTATCGGTGAAAAAGATGCTAGAAACTGACTAGCAAACTTGACACTGTCTACAACTCAATATGCCATTTTTTTCTCCAATGCAACTACAACACACATCACTATGAAATGCTCAAAGAACTAGATTGGTCATCCCTTGAGTCTAGGTGCAAAGTTTACCTTTCCTGTCTTGCCTTCAAATACTTTCTGGGCAAGCTACCCATCAATCTGAACACGCTCCTAACCCCTATTATATGCAGCACTTATCATCTGAGATCTTAATCCAAAAGACTGTTCATGGTCCCAAGGCTCAACAAAGTATCCGGCTGCTCCTCCTTCTTTTACCGTGCACCCCAAAACTGGAACAACCTACTGGAGACTCTCACATCCACCACCAATTTAAGTTCTTTCAAAACCAAAGCTGTCTCACATTTTAATCTGGTCTGTAACTGTTACATACGCCCATAATATTTATTATCTTTAACTATGGATGCAATATCTTGTATATAATGTAAACCCTGTTCACTTATGTAACTGTATTTGTAACCATGCATTATTTGTCATTTTAAATCTATGCCCAGGAAATACTTAAACATACTTAAACACGAGAGGTAACTCTCAATGTATTGCTTCCTGGTAAAACATTTAATAAAACCATTTTATAAAAATTTCCAAGAGAGTAGGTCCTTTCAATCTACTGGATATAGATCCAATGTGGTCTTTCTCACTCCTAGTAGAGGTAAATGAAAATTTTAATCCTAATAGAGGTATATTAGTATTTTATCTGGTAGTGTTAAGACTTGCGAACAGGGTCTGCCTTGTTATGGCTCGCAAGCTTACAATGCTTTGGCCAAAGGGTTAAACTAAATGACCCTTTTTCAAGAGAATATATAAGTATTTTACTGTGTATTTTTGTCATGTTGGATGTTTCATTGGCTTCTCTGTCGTCTGTTGTATACATATGGCACGCTCAAAAGCACTCCTTTTTGACACTTATATATATATATATATTGTGGAGGCTCAGGGGTTCCCAAAAAGAGCTTGCTGGGGTTTTGTGTTTTGTTAACCTATTCTCAGCTGTTTCAGCTGTTGGAGGTTAGTGGCTCCTCCTTCCCAGGTTTTAAGCCCGCCCCTCCCCACTTCCCAAGTTAGTAGGTCCTTTCATTCTACTGGATATAGATCCAATGTGGTCTTTCTCCTTCCTAATAGAGGTAAATGAGAATTTTATTCCTAATAGAGGTATATTAGTATTTTATCTGGTAGTGTTAGGACTTGCGAACAGGGTCTGCCTTGTCGTGGCTCGCAAGTTTACAATGCTTTGGCCATAGGGTTAAACTAAATGACCCTTTTTCAAGAGAATATATAAGTATTTTACTGTGTATTTTTGTCATGTTGGATGTAGCATTGGGCTTCTCTGTCATCTGTTGTATACATTTGCCATGCTCAATAGCACTCATTTTTGACACATATACATATATATATATATTGTGGGGGCTCAGGCGTTCCCAAAAAGAGCTTGCTGGGGTTTTGTGTTTTGTTTACTTCCTGGTAAAACATTTTATAAATAAATAAAATAAATAAACATAGGCACAGTACATTCGTATTCGTCAGTATCACTATCCTCCCTCCCATAGGACCAATCCCACATATCAGAGGACAACCCAGGGCACACTGTGTCACTGTGGAATGCAGACAATAAAAACTTAGAGGTGACAGGATCAACAGAATCAACAGAACACCAGGTGTAGCGATAGGGCACATCATCTTCTCTGATATAGGTGTTTCTGGGAACGGAACAGGGACTAAACTGGGTCATACTGGACACCTAACAAGCTCCTATTGACAGATTTACTATAAATCATTCTTCCTGGTATCTCACAGGTTATTAAGAATTTATATTAGTGTTAGGGACCCCTGGAAATGTAGTCTGCCGTGCAGTGGCTCAGGGGCTTACAACAATTTTGGCCAAAAATGTTAAACTAAAAGACCATTTTATTTAATAGATATTTATACATATATATTTAGGCACTGTACCGTGTATGAGTTTCACTGGATGTACACTGAGCTCTGTCTGTGTTTTATGTTCTGTCTCTGGTTTTACTGAACTGGGCCAGGCAGGTATATACAGGGCAGGCCAACTACAACCTTTTGCTAAAGATTGCGGAGCAACCTCCGGAACACGATAACCATGACTGGGGCATTGCACCACAAAACAGAGGGCACCAGGCGGTAAGGGTTCCGACTTCACCACAGTGGGAACCAGCAGTCAGTCAAAAACAATAAGGACTACAACAGACGCCATCTTAGTGATGTCAATGTCCTGCGACAGTCTCGCGATAGCACTTGTCTGGCTCAAGTTCAATGACATAGACCCATATAAGCTCATATTGAACCCCCAAAATAATCACAACATATATATATGCGCATAAGTGTCAAAGAGGAGTGCTTCTGAGCATGGCAATATATATTTAAAACCAGAGATAGAACATGAAACACAGACAGAACTCAGTGCTACACCCAGTGACACAAATACATGGTACAGTGCATATATATATATATATTATATATATATATTATATATTATATATGAACCTAAAAAGTCAATTTTATTCAAAATAATTTTAAATACTAATCATTTTCTATCTATCGATAGATAGATAGATAGATAGATAGATAGATAGATAGATAGATAGATATATAGATAGATAGATAGATAGATAGATAGATAGAAATATATATAAATATCTTTTGAATAAAATGGACTTTTAGTTTAATTTTTTGGCCAAAGTGTTGTAAGCTCTTGGGCCTCTCCAAGGCAGACCATGTCTCAAGGGTCCTAACACTGAAATAAATTCTTAATAACCTGTACACTGGCGACACACTTTATTCGAGCTCGGCTAGTCCCACGAATTCGGGTATACCCGGTTGTATTGAGGTTTGTGACTGTTTTCTGCCCG
This sequence comes from Ascaphus truei, assembly GCA_036426205.1. Classification (NCBI taxonomy): domain Eukaryota; kingdom Metazoa; phylum Chordata; class Amphibia; order Anura; family Ascaphidae; genus Ascaphus; species Ascaphus truei. The sequence goes on from WSYH01002069.1 coordinate 63,624, forward strand.
AGTGCATTGAGGTATTTTCTAGGCAGGGATTGAAGCATTTTATTCCCACTGGCTGCAATACTGCACAGTATATATATATATATACTGCATTACAATTCATGAATTTCTGCCATCTGGTAGACACGCGAAGCATTGCAGCCTATTAAATCCTAATCATTATCATTTAACAGATCAGCCGCCCGTCAGCCAGGCATGAACCCAGGCTGGGAAGGCAAATGCAACGGGGCTTGTCAGAGGTGAGGAGCGGCGCATTCCAGGTATCTGCCAGGTACATACTGGGTATTTGCTCGAATAAAGTGTGTCGGTGCAGTACATTACCAGGAAGAATGATTTATTATAAATCTGTCAAAATTAGTTGCATAGTTCTAAGTCTGATTGAAGCTCTTATTAACCTGTATAATACCAGGAAAAGCACTCTGTATTAGATTTGTCGCAATCAGCCTGCATGCGAGTTCCCATGATTGTGGAATGGAGTGAGCCTTAACCATTTAAAAGTGGGTGGGGGTGAGCTTCAAACTGGGGAAGGAGGAGCCACCCTCCAAATCAGCCAGGACTAGCTGAACAAGAATTGCAAAACATACAGGACCCCTATAAGCTCATATTGAACCCCCAAAATAACCACAACACACACAAATATATATATATATATATATATATATATATATATTGTGGCAGGATGGTCGTGGTAAGTGAGGAGACAACACGTCTTTTCCGGTGAAATAATGCTGATGGGTTTATTTGTCCAAAAACGGTAACTAAACAATGGGTACACTGTCCCTTTAAAATTGAAACGAAACCAAATCATAACCCCGGTCAGGGTACTAGCTAAACAAAAGTGCAGGCTAACTATCTGGCTGGCTATCTATGGGACTCCTCAATTATGCCTAGATCTAGCATTTTCTTTACCTCTGACTGAATAGCCCCTCTTCTAGCTTCTGGGATTCTATAAGGTCTTATCTTAATGACTACCCCAGGCTTGGTGACGATATCATGAGAAACCAACCTAGTTTTCCCTGGTACGCTGGAAAAGACATCTCTATTCCTCTTTACCAAATCTACAGCTTCTCTGTGTTGTTCAGGCGTAAGTTCTGCCGATATTTGAACAAGTGGTTCATCCCCTTTCCTGGATTCGTTAGCTACTACGGACAGACATACCTCTCTATCCTTCCAGGCTTTTAATAGATTTATGTGATATATCTGCTCTACCTTCCTCCGGTCTGGCTGTCGAATTTTATAATTCACCGGGCCGACCTGTTCTAGAACCTCATATGGCCCCTGCCAATGTGATAACAGCTTGCTTTCGGCCGTGGGAACAAGGACCATTACTCGGTCCCCTGGTCGGAAGTTACGAACCATAGCCTGTCTGTTGTAAAGGTTCAGTTGGGCCCTCTGTGCCTCTTCTAGATGCTGTCTGACTATGGGGGTAATATGCGCAATACGGTCTTTCAAATCTTCCACAAATTGGACGACATTTTTCCCTGGCACAGCTTGTTGCTCCCACTCTTCTTTGAGGCTGTCCAGAATCCCTCTTGGGTGTCTCCCATACAGGAGTTCAAATGGGGAAAACCCCATAGAGGCCTGTGGTACCTCTCGGATAGCAAACAAGAGATAAGGCAACAAGGTGTCCCAGTTCTTCCCATTACTAGCGACAACCTTTCTCAACATCATCTTCAACGTCTTATTAAATCGTTCTACCAGTCCGTCTGTTTGCGGATGGTACACAGAGGTTCTTAGGGACTGTATTTTTAGCTCTACACATAAGTCTCGCATAAGCTTAGATGTAAACGGGGTACCCTGATCTGTCAAAATTTCTTTCGGTATCCCGAGTCGGGAAAATACCTGTAACAATTCCTTAGCTATAGCTTTGGAGGAAGTGTTACGTAAAGGTAGTGCCTCTCGATATCGAGTGGCATAGTCTAGGATCACCAGAATGTACTGATGACCCTTGGCAGATTTCTCCAAGGGACCCACTATATCCATGGCAATCCTCTCAAATGGGACCTCAATAATAGGCATAGGGATCAATGCGGCCCTCAAACTTGGTCGGGGGGCTGTCAACTGATACTCGGAACAAGAGGCACAGAATCTCTTTACTGCATTATATATCCCTGGCCAGTAAAACCTTTTTAGGATTCTTTGCTGTGTCTTCTCTACGCCCAGATGACCCCCCAACAAATGAGAGTGTGCTAGCTCTAGGACCTTCCTCACTAATGAACTGGGTACTAACAATTTTTCTATTTCTTGTCCCTCCTCTTGGCTCACATGGTATAACAAATCATTCTTAATATAGAAATATGGATAGGATTCCTTTGTGGTTCCTTCTACCGGGACCCCATTAACTTCTACCGCCTGGCTAAACCCATTTTTCAACTGGGGATCATTAGCCTGTTCTCTACCAAAGTTAGTTAGGGACAGTTCTAGATTTCCAAAACCTTCCTCATCGGGAGTTTGGTCGGTTACCTCCACGGGTAACTCATACACATGAGCATCAACAGGCCCTGTCTCGGACAACTCTTCTCCCTCTGGTCTCTCTCCGTTAGGAGTAGTGACCAGTGCTAACTGGGGTGGGGGTGTACCTCTTTTTTTTTTGGTCCTACGTTCTCGTTTTGACTTAGGGGTTTTAGACACCTCGGCGACTAATTCGGGGTCTGTAAACGGAAAAAGCTCATCTGGAGTAGGATTGTTCAAGGTGAGCTATCCTCTGATCAGGGTGTCAAAACCAGGGAAAGTACAGCCTAACACTAGGGAATGGGGTAACTTTGGTACAATTGCTGCCATAGTTTCGATGACTTGCCCCTCGACCTTTACTTTTATCAGAGTCGTTGTGTACGGAAGCATACACCCATGTACACATAATACCCGCAACTTCTCACCCTGGGGTAACCGGAGAGGCTTAACCAACTTCCCGGATACCAAGTTAATATTGCTCCCTGAGTCTACCAGTGCGGAGACTGGTTTTCCATTTAACATCACCGTGGTGAGGAAGTTGTGGGTACGTTTTCCCTCGCGGGTCATACCCACCACTCCACAAAATTCAGACTTCACAGAACCATATGCACACTCCATTGGCTCAGACAACTGTGGGCAGTGAGCCTTAATATGCCCCGTCTCCCCACACTCAAAACAAACAATTGGCCCAGTTCGTTCTTGAAACCCTTTCTGAAATTTAGAGTTTCTGTCCCTATCCGGGTTTTCTTCCACCCGCTCAAATCGTGCGAACGGTCGTGGGTCCTGGCGCCAGCGCTGGCTTCTATTGTTCGTGTTGGGACGTGGGTTGTAGTTGGTGCGAGTGGGGCGTGACAGTTCATGGGTAGCCAGAAACTGCTCCACTACGCCTACCATGGCATCACAAGAGGGGATCTCCCTTTTCCCACCCACTGTTGAAGGTCCTGGGGTAAAACTCGAATGAAGCGGTCCAACACCCCATCTCAAGGATCCGTGCCGGGCTATGTTCCTCTGGTTTCAGCCACTTGGATGCTAGGTGAATCAAATCCCATAACTGGGATCTGGGCGGCTTCTGTTCCTGGTATTTCCACTTATGGAACCTCTGTGCACACACTGCTGGAGTCACACCAATCCTTGCAAGGATTTCGCTTTTCAGACAGTCATAGTCTGCTGCGGCTTCTATGTCAAGGTCACAATACGCTTTTTGGGCTTCCCCCAGTAGAAAGGGTGCGATAATCCCAGCCCATTTGGAGCGGGCGCACCTTTCCCGGGAAGCGATTCGCTCAAAGGACCTGAGGTATCCCTCGACGTCATCGTGCGGCGTCATTTTCTGTAGGCACTCGTTCGCCTGGACGGGCCTCGTCGGGGCTGTACTTGACAAGGTCATTTTAATCTGGGCCAGCTGCTCAATCAGCTGCTTCTGTGTGTCTGCAACAACCTCAAGCTGGGCTGCAAATAACCGGTTCGTCTCGCGTTGTGCAGCCGTGCTGTCCTGTCCCTGTTTGTTAGCTTCTTGCTGGACAGCGGTGCTGTGTACTAAGGCCTTCACAACGTCCTCCATAGTGGCAGCTACCGCGTGGACAGTTTCCACCAGACGCAATCTGTAGCTCCGCCCCTTTTACAGGGTGTTCGACATATCCCACTTCTGACACCACGTGTGGCAGGATGGTCGTGGTAAGTGAGGAGACAACACGTCTTTTCCGGTGAAATAATGCTGATGGGTTTATTTGTCCAAAAACGGTAACTAAACAATGGGTACACTGTCCCTTTAAAATTGAAACGAAACCAAATCCTAATCCCGGTCGGGGTACTAGCTAAACAAAAGTGCAGGCTAACTATCTGGCTGACTGTCACATATCCCCTTCCCAGCGTAACGTTCTCTGGTGGAGCGGGCCCGTGCACCGAGCTGTGCACCCTAGAGAGTGCATCAGCATTACCGTGCAGTATGCGCTCCGATGTTGGATCGAAAGTTAAAAGGTTGCAACGACAGGAACCAACGGGTAACTCTCGAGTTCTTTCTTTATTTCTGTGCATCCACTGTAGTGGTGCGTGATCTGTTATGAGTGTAAAAGACCTGCCTAAAAGGTAATATTTCAAATGTGTCTGTTGCCCCTTTACGGCCAGACACTCTTTTTCCACTGTGGTATATCTTTGTTCGTGGGGACACAATTGCGACGTAAATAGAGGACCGGGTTCCTCTTCTCCTACAAACTGGGACAGTTACTGCCCTCGCTCCAAGACCAATTCGGAGGCGTCCGTTTGCAAAAAAAACTCCTTTTTAAAATCCGGGCTACCACAAGACTGGGTGACTACAGAGCGTTGTGCGTAGGTCTACAAATGCGGTCTCCGCATTACCCGTTCCATTTTACACAAATCAGGTGCATTTGCCTTTACTAGATCTGAAAGCTGTGCAGCCCGGTTGCTGCAAAATGGTATAAATCGCCTGTAGTAACCTACAATGCCCAGAAACTCCTAACCTGTTTCTTTTAAGGGGACGGGGCCAACTCTCAATGGCCTCAACTTATTAGCTGGGGTTTTATCTGTCCCCCTTCCCACAACATAAGCAAGATATTTTGCTCTGCTAGGCCGACTGAACACTTTAGCTGGATTGGCTGTAAGACCGCCTCCGAAAGGTTCTTAACACTGCTTCAACCTTTACTAGATTGAGTCCAATCTGCACTATGAATTACTAATCGTCTAAGTACGCTGAGGCGTAGTTCGAGTGTGGGTGTTCAAACTTATTCATCAAACCTGGAAGGTTGCAGGCGCCCCATGAAGACCAAAGGGTAAAACAGTATACTGAAATAGACCATCAGGTGTGGAGAAAGCCGTTTCTCTCTTTGCTGACCTTGTTAAGGGGATTGCCAATAACCCTTTGTAAGATCTAAAGTGGTTAGAAAACGTGCCATCGCCAACTTCTCAATAACTCGTCTACCCGGGCAAGGCATAGGCATCAAACTTCGAGACTTCGTTTACTTTTCTAAAGTCGTTACAGAACCGTATTGTCCCATCTGCTTACGGTACCAAGACATAGGGCTGGACAATTGACTATGGGACTCTCCAATTCTGCTAGATCTAGCATTTCTTACCTCTGACTGAATAGCCCCTCTTCTAGCTTCTGGGATTCTATAAGGTTCTTTCTTAAGACTACCCCAGGCTTGGTGACGATATCATGAGAAACCAACCTAGTTTTCCCTGGTACGCTGGAAAAGACATTCTATTCTCTTTACCAAATCTACCAGCTTCTCGTGTTGTTCAGGCGTAAGTTTCTGCCGATATTTGAACAAGTGGTTCATCCCCTTTCCTGGATTCGTTAGCTACTACGGACAGACATACATCTCTATCCTTCCAGGCTTTTAATAGATTTATGTGATATATCTGCTCTACACCTTCCTCCGGTCTGGCTGCAATTTATTAATCAACCGGCCACTGTTCTAGAACTCATATGGCCCCTGCCAATGTGATAACAGCTTGCTTTCGGCCGTGGGAAACAAGGACCATTACTTACTCGGTCCCTGGTCGGAAGTTACGAACCATAGCCTGTCTGTTGTAAAGGTTCAGTTGGGCCCTCGTGCCTCTTCTAGATGCTGTCTGACTATGGGGGTAATATGCGCAATACGGTCTTCTCAATCTTCCACAAATTGGACGACATTTTCCCTGGCACACTTGTTTGCTCCCACTCTTCTTTGAGGCTGTCCAGAATCCCTCTGGTGTGTCTCCCATACAGGAGTTCAAATGGGAGAAACCCATAGAGGCCTGTGGTACCTCTCGGATGGCAAACAAGAGATAAGGCAACAAGGTTGTCCCAGTTCTTCCCATACTAGCGGAACACCTTTCTCAAATCATCTTCAACGTCTTATTAAATCGTTTACTCAGTCCTCTGTTTGCGGATGGTACACAGAGGTTCTTAGGGACTGTATTTTAGCTCTACACATAAGTCTCGCATAAGCTTAGAGTACCAACGGGGTACCCTGCACCTATGGTCTGCTTGACAAGCTGAGTTAACCCCTCGTTTACTGGATAGCATGCATACTGCCATCTCCTATTCACATACACAGAGTCAATGACCCTGCCAGAATCCCTTGCTGCAGTGGAAACGCTGTGTGCTGGGTGATAATGGGTAAAGATAGGGTTGCAGACCTGTCTAAGACATGCAAATGAGCATACAGTAATATTTACAGTTGCTATATGCTTTACTGTGGAGGGTTTTTGTCACTTTTTTTACCCACCATAACCTTAATAATTGTGGTGAATACCTTGTCTAGTCTCAAACCAGCTTAGCCAGCAACCAACCTCACACTGATGATACCCATCAAGGTTGAAACATGTCTGTCAGTGGGTTTACTGGCTTTGCATCTCATCCCAGCCTCTGTCTAAAAGCTGTTTTTAAAACAGTATACATTGGCTTGTGTAATACGAGCTTGAGACAAAAGGTGGCACTGTGTGCTTATTTGCATGTCATTTCCCAGAATCCCATGCTGCAGTGGAAACGCTGTGTGCTGGGTGATAATGGGGAAAGACTGCTATTAACCTTCAGCGGTTTACTCATATCAGTGTTATAATATTTCACACACTGTTACTTTAAGAAACAGAAATAAATCATATAAACAAAATCCTATCCCATTCAGGGATCTAACTACACAGCAGAATCAGCCTCTCTAACTTCTGCTGGGCCAACTATCCTTGTTCCCCAGCTTAAAACAATGCCCTCTCATTTAGGGTCACTAGTTACAGCATACAGTCTTTTAGATACAGCAATAAACATTTGTTTGTCTTATCTGTTCGTGGTGGGAACTCGGTCCCAAGTGTCCAGGCAAATCTTCTGGTACTGCGATACTTGCAGGGGGCGTCCTCCCCGAACTGGATGCAGGGGAGCAGCGAAACCCCCAGCCTCCAGGCTCTAAGAAGAGAGACTGAAAAGCAACCCTCTCTGCTCTAAATACCTGTGCTAGTGATTAGGAAAGCAGGCGAGGGAGAACTAGACACATTGTAATCTGTGGTCTGGACTTTCCATCAACCAGCCTGAGTAAATGTGAAGCTGTGGAACTGATTATTTTGCACTATTTCTGCACTTTCTGACCTAAAACGGGGCAGAAAGCTGCCTAACAGAGGAGGGACGAGGGGACGAGAGAGCGGAAGAGGTAGGATGAGCAGCGTTGAGCGAGGCCCCTGATTATTGAGGGCAGAAAGTGGCTAAGAGAGTAGGGAGCAGCAAAGGAGAATCCACACAGTCGACAGAAGGACTGATGACCCCCTTCCCTCAGGGTGGTGCTGACCCTTCCGGCCCCCCCGCTTCCCCCGGTTTCGTTTTTCCGAGTGAGATGAGTATGCAACGCAACCCCCATCTTTCACACGATTTTCATCATGTAGCCCCTGTCATACTCTATGTTCTGTCAAGTATCTGCCTGCTTGCTTTGCTCCCTCCGTTGCCAACTCCTGCGTGGTGCCTCTTTGTTTGGGATGGTGTTGCTGTTTTTTGTGTTTGTGGTGGTTTGGTGGACTAACGAATGCTTTTATTTGTGCGAGCTTTGCGAGATACACTGATCTCTCTTCCTGGTGATATTACAATGAATGAAGCAAGGATAACTTAAAAACAGTGGTCTCTGGAATGTTATCTTTGCTGTCCTTCCTCCGGTGTGGAGTGTTTTATGGCTAGAGGTGTCAAGAGTTAATGAAAAGCAATCGTAGCCACAGACAGGTATCATCTATTTATTTTTTTTGCAGCTGCAAAAGGTTGAATGTCGTGGGGGCTAGAGGACAGGACAGAGGAAGTGGATAAGACTGAATACGAGTAGTAATGATGAATATATAGATAGATATATAATAGATATTAAGAGTAGAGATTATATAGATATATATAGATATATATATATATATATATATAGTAATTATATACTATGTATATATATATGATATATATATTTATATATATATATTATATATATATATATACACACAATATGCTGAGCTACTGATTAGAACCAACGCTAACAACCACTCTAACCCCTGTCACTAGTTTTAAATACCTGGGCTTATGGTTTGACTCCCACTTAACATTCGGGATGCACATTGATACCCTGACAACCAAGACCTATGCCAAACTAGGGGTACTTTACAGGAACAAATCCTCCCTAAGTCTCCTGGTCAGAAAGCGTATCGCACAGCAGATGCTAATGCCAATTATTGACTATGGAGACATAGTATATGGCTCAGCACCTCAAACCCACTTTGGAAAACTTGACACCCTCTACAATTCAATTTGTCGTTTTGTTCTCCAATGCAACTACAACACACATCACTGCGAAATGCTCAAAGAACTAGATTGGTCATCACTAGAGTCTAGGCGCAAAGTTCACCTTTCCTGTCTTACCTTTAAATTCTTCATGGGCAAGCTACCCAGCTATCTGAACAAGCTCCTCACCCCTACCACATGCAGCACCTATCACCTGAGATCAGACTCCAAAAGACTGTTCATGGTCCCAAGGCTCAACAATGTATCCGGACGTTACTCCTTCTCCTACCATGCACCCCAAAACTGGAACAACCTACCAGAGACTCTCACATCCACCACCAGTTTAAGTTCTTTCAAATCTAAGGCTGTCTCACATTTTAATCTGGTCTGTAACTGTTTCAAACGCCCATAATATAAATTATCTCTAACTGTGCATGCAATGTCTTGTATATAATATATACCCTGTTCATGTATGTAACTGTTTTTGTAACCATGTATTATTTGTTTTACTCTGTGCCCAGGACATACTTGAAAACGAGAGGTAACTCTCAATGTATTACTTCCTTGTAAAATATTTTATAAATAAATAAATAAATATTGCAATTATATATAAAGAATAAGGTGCGCAAAATGTATATAACCAATGTCAGAATAGTGTCAATGAATGCTGCCACAATGTGTAGGATGTACATGATACCAAGTATTATAAAGAAAAGAAAAACAAAGGGTGCAAACCAATGATATGCAGATGATTGAGATATAAAACACCTGCAGGGATATATATACACATAGTGAAAGTCCAGAGAGTAGTTCCGGGACAAGGTAAGACCTAAAAATGAGAGAGATGCCAATATGGTGAAGTATGTATATATTGAAATGACAGCACAAGTACAGAAGCTACTTACGATGTAGCAGTAAAAACGGGAATTTCAGGATAAAATCCTATCTTTAGCAGCAATGATGGGCTGGTTAGCCTTAGGATCTAATCTCCATGAGGAACGCCGTCTGATTGCTGTCACTCGCGCTGCCGCTCCATATCCCCTCCTCCTAGATCTCCAAATCTCGCGATAGGGAAACGATGATACTGGTTTGTGACATCAATACCCGGAAGTGTCTCCGTCGGCTCCGTCAACTTGAGAAATGTATTGCTAACAGTCCCAACTGCCTTGAAATACTGCCTGAATACTGCAACAATACAGCTTAGCTAAGAGCCATCTCACATACAGGACCATGTGCAATGGGTTTAACCCCTACCCTGCCAGAGTGCTGCCATTGCATACATGCTAAAAGGGGCCTGATTTAAGCAACGGGCTACACTCTCCTCCTGGAAAACCCAGCGCTGTCCCATGCGAGGCAACATTTGTCATAGCATCAACAAAACATACCAACAGGGCACAATTATATAATAAAAATACAGTGAACATAATACAGAGGTACAACATCACATCACAACAAATGACATGAGCATTTTCAATGGTAACAGGAATACTTGTCAGTGCACTGAGCAGGATTATTCTTTCTAACTAACCTGTCCTGACTAATGTGAACGTATCTAATAAGACTGTAGGTGTAATTACACTACAATGTTAGGCAGGCCCTGGCCACACCAAGCATAAACTCCTTAGTAATAGGCACATAGGGGATTTTTCCTGTCTCCCACCATTTGAAATCAGGGACAATTTTATGCAGCAGAACTCTGTCTGCTCTGCTAAATGTAGGTAGATCAGAGCTGTCCTGGCAGCCCCAACACAGTGGCTCCTCACCTATATCACTACCTTCATTAGTCTCTTCCTCTAGGCCTGGAGAATAATCTCTGTCCCTCTCACATCCTTTGATACTGTTGCACAGTATCTCAGCCTCCTGCTTTGGTGCATCCTCACCTAATTTATTCACATTAGGTCTAAGCACAATCTCAACAGGTACACCCTCATCAATGCATTTCTGAGTCACTAACTCTATGGATCGCACTGACAGTATGGAAGTTAAAGGTTTGCACACCTCACCTAACACAGGGGATGCTGTTCTGGACCAAATCACTTCAGCAGGTTTACAGTTATTAGGGCTGTCTAGCGCAACACTGCCCCGTTTCTCTGGGATGGCAACACTGTTTTCCTCACACTCATTGTACCTCTGTCACCTGATGGCTGCCGCCTGGTCAGGTGTAAATTGACCTTTCTTCCACCAATGTTCTACTCTAGTTCCCCACCTTACAATAAACCTAGTCCGGTTGAAAAGGGGAACATAACTTGAAACCGGGAATCCCACCTGTTAAGTGCTATCCCTATCTCACTAGTACTAGGCATAGAATCAGAAGACATATTTGTAACCATACATTGCTGGAATACATTGGGAAACATATTTTCATTAGCATGCATACATTTACTCAGACTGTCTGGCTCACCAATGTCCTGGTTCTCCATGGATGCAGTTACCTCCAGCACCGGAGTAACCAAAGAGTCCTTGCACACAGTTCCAGCAGCCATAGCAAGCAATAACTGGCCCGCTTTCATACTCACTTGCGATCTGTCCACTGAGACCGCAGATGCCAGTGCAGCTACAACAGCGACAGACTCATGGTCCTCTTTGAGATCTCTGCACCGCAACAAGAATGGATTGGCCTCAGCGCCGCTCACCAACAAAGGCGGGATCCTCACTGGAACAAAAACAGGCGATGCCTCGGATGGCACAATCACCACAGGTAGACTGCCCTCTGCGACAGATGACTCTGGAACAACAGCAGCAACCTCCGCAAGGGAAAGAACAGGAACGGCAGGAACCTTGATCAGATTATGGGCCCACAGTGGCATGGTGTTCTCCTCTGCGCGGCACTCTGCGACGGACGAATACGGCACAGCAACTGCCTCTTTACTGTGAGTCTCAGGAAGGGCAAGTATCTTGTCCTCCCACAGGTTCGGTAAGGGCGCAGCCGGCGGCAGTAGCAGGGAATCTTCCCTGGTGCTACCGATGGGCACATTATCCTCCTTGGATACCAGTATCTCAGGATATATGAGGGGACACCTCCAGGCATCCGGGAGATATAAAGCCAGGGGCCTTCATCTTCCCTTAAGTCACAACTTAAGTCCGGTGACTATTACGGTATTCCATTCTGGATCATCTCAGACCAATTTGTAGATCCGGGCTTTGGCTAACTCCGGGAAATGGCTCAGGATGAGAAATATGTCACACGCTGAGGCCTCTGGCATATCTTGACCTATAAGAAAAAAAAGGATATAGTGTTAAAAAGGCGCCGGCAGGTAGAGGAGACACACACACAGACAGACAGAGACACACACACAGACAGACAGAGACACACACACACAAACAGACAGAGACACACACAGACAGACAGAGATACACACACAGACAGACAGAGACACACAGTGACAGTCACACACAGTGACAGTGCCAGACACACACACACAGTGACATTGACACACACACACACACACACACACAGTGACATTGGCACACACACACACAGTGACAGAGACAGACACACACAGTGACAGAGACAGACACACACACACAGTGACAGAGACAGACACACACACACACACACACACACACACACACACAGTGACACACAGTGACACACACACACAATAAGCCCACCTCTGCAAACACACACAATAATAAGGCCTCTCCCCCCTTGGGGTGGGTAAGGTGCCTGGGAGGGGGTATAAGGGGGCATGTGGGTTACCTGGGGCCCGTGGATGGGCTGCTGGAGCAGCATAGGTAGCCAGTGCAGCTGAGAGACTGGCAGGCCCGTGGAGCCTAAAGGGAGGGACAGAGGGGCGGAGCCTAAGGAGCCAGCATTACTGGAGGAGAGAAGGGAGGGGGCAGTGCTGTAGGAAGAGGTGGGCCAAAAAAAAAATTTTGGCAGAGTGACAGCACAGGCAGCCAATCAGGAAAGGGGGAGTTTAAAAAAAAAAAAAAAAAAATTGTTTTTTAAACCATTCTTGCAGGCTTGCTTTCCGGGGGCCATTCCCCACCCCTGCTGTAAGGGCTGATATATACAGCAGGCGGCTGTGCGGCCACGCGTTCCTATGCGAACGCGCGTGCGCGTGCACGTGCCGCATGCTTTTCCTGTATATAGTGCCGGGAGCTGCAGGTAATGTATATAGAAATGTGTATGTGTGTGTATGTGTGTGTGTGTGTATGTGTGAGTATATGTGTGTGCATGGGTTGTGTGAGTGAAAGGAAGTGCTAGATAATATTTTTTCAAGAAAAAAAAACTTTGATAAATATTTTTTTTTTTACTTCTGCAATCATTGACACACACACATCCATACAAACACACATACACGCATACATGCATACATACATACACACATACACACACATACATATATTTGTGCGAAGGCAGCGGCGCAAAAAGATGAATTTCCTCATCTTTGCCACTGTCTGTCGGCTCCCCTCTCCCTGCCGTGCGAGCGCAGCCCTTGTATAGAAAGGCTGACTCACGTCAGCCAACTAAAAATCCGAGCGTGCGCACGGCACAGCACGCGCCCGGCACAATAGAACGTGCCTTAGGTTTAAGTTAAAAAAATGGATTTAGGGTTTCCCCTTCATTGAAAATAAATATATATACCTTAAAAAAATATATACTCATTGATAACTTTCTTCCAAAACAATTGACATTTATATTGAAGTGGATTACAGAGCTCTGGCCACCAAGTTAAAATAAAATTTGTGACAAGGGTAAGAACTACTTTTTTGGCGATACAATCATATTGTGAATGTATTCTGCAGCATTTTTGGTTCTGGAAAATTGAGAAAAATCCCCCTGCACATGTGCTTCTGCTTGAAGGATTCAATGCTTCCAGATGCAGTCCTGTTTTCTCTGACCGTCTCTTCTTCTTGTACATATTTTACCTGATCACATTCTCCATTGTACAATTCGCAGTAACTTTGCAATGTTGATGTAAAAATCTTTTTATTGTAAAAATGATCTGTAAGGTGTTTTCTGGTGCTAAAAGGTGTTTTACAGATTAGCACCATTTAGTAAGTATGGACCTGTATGTTTTTAGAACGGCTTAATTTTTGTGGAAAAATTGCACCACTGAAATAGTGTTTAAAGGTGCTAAAAACCTTGGAAATGTGATATATATCCATTTATACAGTATATACATTCATTTATAACCTTGAAATATTTTAAATGTTTTCAGATGTATGGGCGTTAACATGTTTCATAGCATTAAAGTGTGTATCCATTCATCTATAATGCTAAAATATATATATTTTAAAGTACTCTGACTTATGGGCCTTATGGGCCTTATGGATCATGGCTTTAGAAGCAGGGCCTAGGTGGAAAGATAGTAGATTATGGGCATGAGAGTTTAGGGAATGGATCAAGGCTTAGATGCTGTTCATGGAATATAATTTTTCTCACAGATAAGATGTATTATATTTTTCTATCTTTTGATCGGTTGGTCAAATGGGATTCAGAGCCCCAGTGTTGATTACCTTAATTTCATTCAATCATTTTTTCCACTATTTATCCATTAGCAGTTTTGTATTGCAAAACTACAATATTTACTTATAGACACAAACCATTTCAACAATCATTTTGACAGGTTAGAATAAGATGATTCCAGAAAGAGATAATCCTCAAAATACATATTTGAAAAGTTGGTTGTGTACAACCTGTAATCAGTAAACTTTTGAACATTGCATTTCTTTCTCCACAGATTTATTTTTTAGACTAAGATTTCATATTGTATTACATTATTTTTTCTGAGTAAAGTTGTGTTACAATATTCCTTTATTAGGAACAACATCCATTTTATATCAAAATTAAAGCCATGTTCACATGTGTATAACATCACAATAAGTACCTCTTGCTTCTAATAAATATATTAGCTAAGGCAATAAAGATAAACAAAGCATTATTTCACTCTATATCTGTACTCAAAATGACCCATGATTTTATTAGTAATGGAATCTAATGACATCATCTTCTGACAGCCTTGATCTTTAACCCAGTTTGATCTAAACCAGACTCCTCTGGAATGATATCATTAAGGTAAATCCCTGAAAGAAGGGGTAAACCATTGTACTCTAAACCGTTTAATGGTATTGAGTTACTGAGAATGATTTCACTCATCATAGTTAACCTTGAGCAGAACAAACAATATCAAAATTCCAGCTAATATCCAGGCCTCCATTTTGCTACTGCCATAAAAGGGCTTTCGACATCATTATAATTATTAAATATTGTTGCATGTTATACCATAATGCAACCATGAAATAAGATATCTAAAATGTACTATCTTACTATCTATTAAATACTATCTATTAAATACTATCTATTAAAAGATGGATCAAAGTTTATTTTACATTGATTGCAAATAGATTGTGAAATGCTATATTTATATGTATCTCTAATAGGGTATTGTTGTATATTAGATTTTTAGGACAATGTAGGGACATTAAAATTAACATTAAGTTGTTGCGAAGTAGAAATGTGCAAAATTTTAAACCACACTTTCAAACTTTGCGAAATTGGCCAATTTTTGGAATTACCTGAAAATTGAACTTTTTAAGTTTGCAAGTTGTTTGCTAAGTACCAGTCCCCCCAGTCTGAAATATGGGTTTAATAAGATAGCAAATAAAAATATCACTTGTGAGCACATTCACATATCTCAAACAGGTCTGCACCCCTACTTTTCACCATTATCTCCACTGCAGCCAGGGATTCTGGGAAATAACATACAAACCTTTTTCTTCTTTTCCATTTCAACATGGATAACTCATATAAACTTATGTCTGCTATATTACACAGCTTTCTGAGCACAGCCTGTAAACATACTCACAAAAGGCTTTTGTAGCGAGAGACAGAGAGAGACAGAGAGAGAGCGACAGAGAGAGAGCGACAGAGAGAGAGAGATGAGAGATTTATGCGTCTTTGCTTGCCAATCGAAATATCTGTATATATATATATTACTATATATATATATATAAGTTATATATAACTATATATATATATATATATATATCTCTCTCTCTCTCTTCCTCTGCTCGCTCTCTCTCCCTCTATCTCTCTCTCTCTCTCTCTCTCTCATCTCCCCCCAACTTTCTGGTCTCTCGTTCTGTGGCGCACTTCGCCCTCCCCGGTCCCTTTGTCCCGTTCTCCCCTCTTTTTTCGGTTTCCCTGTCTCTCGTCCCTGTTTTTCCTTTTTTTTTTTACTGATCCAGTGAACTATAGGCAAAGCTAATTTAGTAGGCAAGTTCACATATCTCAAATGCTAAGAGTGGCAATTTCATGTTGCATCACTTTATGTCAATGTATATCCATGTACATTTTATTACAGTTCCTCTACTTGCACCAGTGAGTAATTTGTAGAGTGGTTTTCAGAGCAGTTAGGGGATGAGCTGCTTTGTCTACTAGTATACTGCGATGCATCAAAGTTTGCCTGTAACTGTCAGTTTTCTTTTTATCTATCTGCCAATTAAATCTGCCAGGTCTGATGTACAGTAAAAAGCCCTAACCTCTGCCCTCAGAAGTTCAATATCATGTGACAAAGAAACTCAAACAACTAATTCCAAACATGTGATGCTGACATAAACTAACAAAAAACATGTTTGCCCTACATCATAATACTTATACCCCAAGGTTCTGCTTCAAGTATTAAATATAGAAAATTAGCAATGAATTTGCAAGCATTGTCATAATGATAATACTATATTTAAAAATGCAATGTATTAATATAATACAGTAGCAATCAGATATTCACTTTGAGTCATTGAGAACATGTATGGAGTGTGCAGTTATTTATTTAACATTTTTGTCATATGAAATACATGAGTCACAAGGGCACTTTGTGGGTTTGAAAGATCATGTATAATATCATGTTTTTTTACTGTTAATTATGTACAGCCACATTTAAACTGCTGAAGCTCAAATATATTTAATTGAGAAATTTGAATAGGTTTTAGGCCAGTTTATCTTGTTTAAATTAGTAATTAAACATGACTATATACCTCTATATAATATTCTCACTGTGCTTTAATAACTAGTCCCTGTTCAAGAAGAAGAAAAAATCCCCAGCAATACAAGTATTAGCCTCATTCACATAATATATTGAGTTACAAAGTTCAGGTATGAGCGTGCGTTTGTAGTGTCAAAAGTAATGTCTTCCCTTTGGGTAACTTTAATTTTCTTAAAAGAAACAGGTGGTTCCAATTCTTTCAAAATGTAATAAGAGATAATCTAATAATGCAAGATTTATGTAGCCATTGGGTAAAACCTAAACATTTCTAAATCAAATCTCTGCTTTGGGTACAAACACTAATTGCTTTTAACAAGTGCAAGAAAAAAAAAAGAAGGTGAGAGGAAAACCAGGGATCAGATTTTATGTTTGCCAAAAAAGTTTCTCTACTCCTAATAGTATGATCAGAAGCAATGGAGAGGACAGAGAAGTAGCTCCATGAACAGGAAGTATCACAACACAGCCCATGTCAGCTCACTAGTAATTGGCTCTTTGAAGTTTTCAATGTGAGAAGAGATGAACATTCATCTTTAAAGTGTGCTGAGTCTTGGGGCTTGCTTTTGGTTAAAGTAGGAATGTGCAGTTATTTGAAACCTGACCCAGAGGTCTCTAAAAAGTTTGGCTTACATTGTGCTAGAAAGTGACCTTGTAAATTTAGACAGCTGCTATAAAACTGCTAGAAGCAAATTATTACAGCAATTGTGATTTTCTTGACTAGTAGAGAACAACAGGCGCCTACTTAAGCTGGGTTGGGTCAACTTTCACCCTTTGAGATATTTTGGCTAAAATAAAATTTTAAAACATTGCAATAATATGCTACTGAAAAATATTATTTATTTTTTGTGTTATCAATTACATAATTCAACTTATTTCAACTTCAGTAAAATATGTTTAATATACAAATTATAACATCTATAATTGCAAAATAATTAAATGTGTGTTATTGCCAGCCTGAGAATAAATATTCTTATATAGGGATAAATATTGGAATATTTATATATTCTGTTGTTTAATGATGTAACTGTAACCCCCCTTTGGGATTACTATGGCCTTAGGGGTTAACTGTGTGAATCCATGCAGAGTAACGTCCTTTCCCCATCACAAGGTGCTGTGTGACAAGGCAGAATTATAGCCCTGCCTACTTCTGCCCAGTGATAGTGGCATTATAGCAGAATATATATAGGAGGGTGAGGGTTCTAGAAGGTCAGGTCCCAGGAAGAGTCACAGGCAAGGGACTTCACGGTGAATGGTGTATATAGGATTATAATATAGAAATGTTAAGTATATAGTAAAGATCCCTTTATGAGGCCTGGTGCTGTCAGCACCCACTCTTAAACTCCTACGACCATTTTGTTCCCTGGCATCCTTCATTACTTCCGTCAACTCTGAAGTTACTGTGGCTATCTGTCTTACTGGTGTCCTGCCTATAAATTGGCAGGACTTTCCAGGAAGCTGCCAGAGCCTAGATCCCAGCCTGTGACCCCAACCTTGCATCTCTGCCACCTGTCTCGATCCCAGCCTATGACCCCCACTACTTTATTCTCAATTCATGACTATCTCACAGTTCACGTTGGTGATTTTATATCCTACTTCAGCCCTGCGGGCTGCTTCCTGTCTAGAGAAGAGCATTGTTACACCCTTTAATCAGTGTTATTGTTATGGACAGTGCCCTGTTTAGATAGCATCCACAGAAATGGCTTCACACTACTCATGATTCACATAGAGGCAGCCTATGTTCTAATGGGGCTCTCGAAGCTGCAACCCCGAGGAATAGTTGAACCTGCCCCATCGGAGGGTCAATAGCTGACTCACACCCAGAAGGCCATGAGATTCCATTCAGCACCCAAGATGGAGATACTGACAACAGACAGAGAGATCATAGAACAAGGCCCAACAGGGGCTCAACAGAGATGAAGCACTACCGACACTACACAGCACAGGGATAATTAATGTAACAGGGATTAGTCAAACCTCAGTACCTTCGTAGCGAGCCGAGTTTGTGGGCAGCTAGGTTAGAAGATACAGACAGCACACACAGAGAACAGTGATGAGACTATATACAAAGTAATGTGTACTACGTAAATTAGACTTTATCGATGTTGATAATAAAGATGTTGTTTGTATACATAAAGCACTCCGACAAGATAATCAACACTGAACAAGCCAAGATAAGAGACATTTGATGTAAACCATCTAGGAGCCAATCAGGGAAGGTTACATAGCCAAACAAATAACAGTTTTTCTCAACAATGGTGCGATTTCACAGAAGATCCCTCAGAATTATTAAAGAGGATATCAGTGGAAAATGCTGATGCAATGAATTGTTTAGGAAAGTTTTTCATTAAAATTAATAAACATACATAATTATTATTAAATTTGCAAGCATAATGATAAAACTGTATTTATCAATGCAAGGTATTATTATCGTAGCGATTAGATATTAACATTTAGGCTTTAAGAAAATGTATAGTGTGTAGTTATTTATTTAACTTTTTCGTCATTGTATTATATATTCTTGATTATCCATTGATAAACTTCTGGATTCTACTTTTTCTTGACTCTGTCTAATACACATGCTGATATTCATGGGATTTTGGCCATGATGAAGTCTCCAATGTAATCAGTTTCCAAGTTCTGTCTTTAGGTGCATCAATGTAGATGTTTAGAAGATAAACATTTTCCTTACTAACTATGACTAAATTGCCATACATTTGTTGCCCAACATCTAAACATCTACAGTATCTAAACATGGCAAATTGATATGTCTTCAGAGAATATAACGGTTCACAATAAAAAAATATATCAGTGTGTTTCATTTTATTAGGCTTATGCACTATATGAATAGATCTAAAGCTTAGCACTGTTTAGGAAATCCTTAATCTCTTGAATGAACATTAAATATTGTAATCTCTATAGTGGACAGTGACCTTAGTGGAACTTGAGTTCTAAAGGAGTTAAGTTCATTCATAGTCAAACCATTACATTTAATATTCAAGGACTCAATTTCAATAGGCTCAGTACCACAAGATTGGCGTAAAGCAGATGTGGCTATATTTAAAAAGGGAGCTAAATCACAACCGGGGAATTACAGACCTGTAAGCCTGACTTCAATTGTGGGGAAACTACTTCAAAGTTTAATAAGTTTAATAAGATTACTTCTTTTCTAATGTAAATAAATCTAATTTAGGTAGCGTTTCCTCATAAATCATATTATCCATCCCCTTTATTAATTAGGTGGCTCTTCTCTGCACTATCTCTAGTTCCATAATGTATTTTCTAAGGAGTGGTGCCCAAAACTGTACTCTGTATCCATGGCGTGGTCTTACTAATGCTTTATAAAGGGGCATAATTATGTTCACATCCCTTCCATCAATTGGGGACATTAGAAAAGAGGTGTCTAAGAGGGGCTATGCTAACTATATGCAAATATATTCGGGGCCAGTACAAGGAGCTTTCAAAAGAACTCTTCATCCCAAGGTGAGTACTAAGGACATGGGGTCAACCATTATGGGTGGAGGAAAGGATATTTCACCAGCAACAAAGGAAAGTGTTCTTTACAGTAAGGGCAGTTAAAATGTGGACCTCATTATCCATAGAGACTGTGATGGCAGATAAAATAGATATCTAGCCCCTCTTCCCCCCCCCCCCCCTAATCGCAGATCAGGTCCCCTAAGGTGTTCTGGGGTCTGGCTAGATGTCTCTGTGTGGTGCATACATGCTGGCAACAGGAGGGCTTGTCTCCCGCAATGACATGGGGGACAACAGGAACAGGTTACTGGGGTGGATGCCTTCGTTCTGGTTCAATGGTGCAGCGCCTCCATCTATAGTAAGCCCCAGGAATGCGGGGTGGAATCCTTACCACAGAGATTCCCCACAGGGATGAGCGATTCCAGTCTCACACAAGGATTATCTTTAAAATCAGCAGTCTCTTTATTCACTTGGGCAGCAGTAGCAGCAGCCGACAGGTACAGTTGATGCACAGTCCACTAACTGTTCTACCTCAGGATGTTTCCTGCCACCGCTCTGGACCAAAGGCATCCAGAGTAGGGCTAGCTCTTCCCTCACCCCCTACGCAGGGTGAGAGGTATTTGGTCCACCTCACTAACTATAACTAGATCAGCTCTACTCATGAGCTGATCACACCTCTCATCACTAACTCACTATCCCTACTGTCAGACTGACAGAACACACACTAAATAGGAAATGCACTGCTCTTTTATGATCTCAGCAGACACCGCCCTTGTTTCTCTTGCTTAGACACAGGGTCAGGTGACCTACCTTCACCACTCAGAGCAGTGCTTGAAGTGGGGGAAAACCATGATAACTCCTTGCAACCTGCCCTTACCAGGGATTATACCAGGAGGAGGATAGAACTATAGCCCCATTTCTTACCAGGGCTACACTCTCCCTCAGGTGGAATCCAATGGTCCCCGTTTGGACCTAATTTGCTGGACCATCCTGCAGGTGAACAATATGTGAACATACAAAACATAGTTAATCAATATTGTGTACACTAGACTGTAACACCCATGATGGCGACATAACACAGGGGAAACTCCCAACATTGAGAACCCTAACTCAATAGTAATGACGGGGATCAGGCTTCTTCACTTCCCGCCCATTATGATCCACAATTTTAACAAAGAAGGGTTGTACAGGCCCATTCTCTGGTCTTTACAGAATGTTATGCATAAATATATATCCTGCCTGTACTCCAAGCCTTCATCACAGAACATATTTTGTCTTCCCTTATGTAAGCAGTGCTACCAAACTTAATTCTTAAATGCTCAAGGACTGCATCTCTGAGCCAGGTATCTCCCTGGTCCTCGATCTCCTGCATTATCGGCACTGGCACGTATGGAAACTCATATCCATGAGATTGCCGGTATCTCGCCGCTATGGCTCTGTCTGCCCTACTTAACTTAATAAGATTCCGGTTCCCATCCTTTCCTGGCAGTACCCAGAACTTTGGCTCCTCAAGCGCAATATTATCGTACAGAATAGATGAGCCTTTGGGGGTAATTACATTTTGCTTAATTTCTCTCCACCTGTTATCTAACTCGTCGGCAACCTCCTGTGGAGAATAGGTGCCTACGTCCCACCAGTGATCTGCAGTATCTTTCTTTATTAACACAAATCTGGTGCGGTCCATCCCCTCATGATACCCTGTGAATAACGGTGCCCACCATTTATCTCGGTGCTCATATGAGGATGACACACTCATACCTTCCTCAGACTCGGCTCTGGAGGACACACCGGATGTCGCTGCCTCTGTAGAGTGCGAGCCTTTACGCCTACCTCTAAGGACATTCTTATAGACCGTGGCATTCATCTTAAGTGGTTTGGGACTTACGGGACCCGCTTTTGCAGTAGACTGGGACCCTCGGGCCCTACCTGTAGGAACAGGATTAAACACAGTGGGGTTAGGTACATGTACAACACTTGACAATGGTATCTCCCAATCACAACCCTTATCTTTTGTCACCCAATCCCGCCAATCAGTTGAATACTTGGGCGTCTTATCCAACTTACTCCCACCCGGTGGCATAGCACATGATGGGGCAGGGGCTGTGGCCGGGGCAATGCCGCTAGGGGCGGTGACCATAGAGCTGCGGCCCCTTTTATTCTTCAACATCTCCAATTTTTTTCGGGATTTTTTTCCAAATGCCACGCACTTCACTGCACTTCACCCCATCCATGCCGCATTCTGACCGCATTTATACCGCATTCATGTTGCATTCACAGCCGCGGTTGATGCGCGGTTGATGTGTTTATTGATAATGGTTCGGATTTAATTGGTTGCAATTCTTCGCGTATCCGCCAGATGGCAGATATTTATGAATTGTAATGCGCATGCGCTTCAGTAATGCAGGTGTTTAAAAAAATACCGCAGTGGTCCATTGTAAATTGGCCTTGGGACTGAAGAAGTTACAATAATGTATCAATTTAGGCTTTTCATATTAAAAAAAGACAAGCACAGTTTCTGGTCTGGTTATTGTCCTGAGAGTCCCGCCATGACTGCACAACTGCAGTCCGTGTTCCAAAAACCAGACAGAACGTACGCTTATTTAATATGGGCAACGATTAATGCAACAGATGATAAGATGGCAACAGTTGTTCAAATTTATCAGTATTTTATCGAAAACTATGACTTTTACAAATTTTCGCCAGATGCTCATGTGTGGAAGCGTGCAATAAGGAAAAAGTTATGTAGCGATCCATGTTTTTTTCGTATTGATCCCGATGTTATTGGAGGGTATTGGTGTGTATCACCGGGTTTTTCCCGTATCTATGATCATGGAGACTGCACAAGGCGAAAGGTAATGTTAAAACCAACTAAGAAACGTCAGTCGCTGGCAAGCCATTAATGGAGTCTCGAACGATTTTCATTAAAGGATCTGTAATTGAAAAATAGCGCCACAATTCCTCCACAATAGTCCTTCTTAAATTTTCAGGAAGCGCCCTTTTTTCGCGATTTCCTTCGTAGTTCACATTGTAGACCCACCCGCAGTACACCAAGTAGGACACGTAGTGCTTAAAAATTAACATGGCATACTTCTGGGGTAAACCAGACCAACACTCATCATCCTATACTTCTCCCTGAGTGCTGGTGGCAGCTCGCGCAGGTTGATGTCGCACCGTATCGATGCAAGCATATGTAGGTTGGGTTCTGGAAGCGGGTGTTTTTCTGTGAGCGGGTGTGCTTGTGGCGGCGGGCGAGGGTAGATTGTCCGGTAGGAAGCTTTCCTCCTGTCTTGGTCCTTGTGTTGTCTCCTGGCGTGGTCTTGATGGGTTGTCATGTTATCCTCCTCCTCAACGGCATACATGTACACAAATTCTTCTGTTGGAGGGAGTGCGCTTGGTGTTGGAAGGTGGTCGAAGGTCGCATTCATCACATGCATGCCACCCTCCTGCTCCAGCATCAGGGATACAGGGGCATGAACACCGAGCAAATTATGTATCCCCGCTATGTCAGTCTCTATATTCTCCATCCGTCGATCCAGCTTCTCCATCTGTTGATCCATCTTCTGCATCCGTTGATCCATATTTAGCATGGTCTCTAAAAGCAGATCTATCTTTACCAGCACAGTAGAGTTCCCGGGGATATCCACACTTAACCCATTCAGCATGCGGTCTAACGAGCTGGTTCTTGTGCATGGCGTGCTGTGGACATCTGGGTGGATGGGTGCTACGGAGGATGAGATAGGGGTTCCATGGAGAAAAGCGGCAGTGTCATCGAAGAAGGATGGAGGAGGTGACCTGTGGATTTCCAGGAGAGAAGCGGCAGCGTCGTCGAAGAGGGATGGAGAAAGCGACCTGTGGATTTCCGGGCGAGAAGCGGCAGAGTCATCTAAGTGTAATGGAGAAAGTGACCCGTGGATTTCAGTGGCACCAACGGCAGCGTCGTCGAAGAGCAGTGGCGAAGATGGGCTGTGGGTTTCCGGGAGAGAAGAGCGTCTTGGACGAATAGTGGAGAAGTATGGCTGCATATTTCCGGGAGAGCGGCGGCAGAGTCGTCGAAGCATAAATGAGTAAGTGGCCTGCTGGTTCGATGGGTTGGCTGCCATTTGTTTTGCGTTGAGTGTACATCACCGAATTTCTTCTTGACATAATAAGGCTTACGTGTATTAAAACCCTTAGCCTTTGGGGTCAGCAGAAGGTTTTCTTTATTGGCCTTAGCCTGTCGCTTTGGCCTTGGCTTGGAAACAGCTGCTGCCCTTCGCTTTTTCTGTGTGATAGGCACGGCAGAGGCAAGTGGCTTCTTGCGTCCGTAGAATCGGGGTTGATCCATGGAAGCAGATGGCACAATGCAGTATCTGGACAAGGGCAAGTTCAGATAAAGATCATCGAGTGGTGGGCTATGCAAATTGTGCAACCTTTTATGCATGGCGACGAGGTACAGGTGTTGAAAGTGGGCGCACTCTAATGTGAGTCATTGAATACACATCGACTAAACATCGAATATACATTCTTGTGTTTGTATTTCTTTCTACTCGCAGCAATGCCTGTTTAAAAGATTTCAAAGGATCTCAGCATCAGAATTGAGGAGATGTACACGAGCGGACACCGAATTGCAGATTTCCAACGCTGGTTTGTTGCTTTTGGCCTCGTTGTGCCATCAACCACCGTATGCTATCATGCACACGGAAAAAAGAAACAATGCACGAGGATACCAACGGTAACTAACGCGTAAGTATATTTATATAACTATATAATACAGTATATCTATTGTTTATATTTCTGCATATTAATAGAACTATATATTGTGTAGATCTATCTCATTTTATAGTTTTTTCAGTATATTTGTATAACTACAGTATATAATACAGTATATCTATTGTTTATATTGCTGCATATTAATAGAACCATATATTGTGTAGATCTATCTCATTTTATAGTTATTTCGGTATATTTATATAACTACAGTATACTGTATAATACAGTATATCTATTGTTTATATTACTGCATATTAATTGAACTATATATTGTGTAGATCTATCTCATTTTATAGTTATTTTGGTATATTTATATAAGTACAATATACTGTATAATACAGTATATCTATTGTTTATATTGCTGCATATTAATTAAATTAATTAATTTAACTGCATATTGCTGCAATATATATTGTGTAGATCTATCTCATTTTATAGTTATTTCGGTATATTTATATAACTACAGTATATAATTCTGTATATTTATTGTTTATATTGCTGCATATTAATTTAACTATATATTGTGTAGATCTATCTCATTTTAAACTATTTTTACTGTAAATGATGTGCTGTACTTGTGGCCTACTGCACTGTAACTTACTGGATTGTTGTTTTTCTGTACATTCTCTTCTGGTCAACAAAATAAGTGAATAGAATGATGAGAAGAGTGCCTTAAGGGTCAAATACACTCTGCAGCAAAATCACAATCTCACTGTATCCGAGACCAGCATAAAGAAGATGAGACGCAGAATTGGATGGAAATATATACGTGTGAGGTTAGTACTGGACTTTACATGAGGTTAAAGTGTTGTTTAAGAAACTGTACTGTACCTATAAAATTATCCCTAGTCATTACAGAGCGTACCCTATGATAAGGGACGTTAACAAGATCAAGAGAGTGGTCCAGGCCCAGGCATGGATCGACAGCGGAGAAACTTTCCAGGATTGAATCTTCACTGACGAGTCTACTGTTTCGCTGGAGAGATTTGCCACCTTTGCATTCCACAAAAAAGGTTGCATATCTATGAAGCCGTGTCCAAAACACCCAGTGAAGATACATGTGTGGGGTGCCATCTCTAGGCATGGACCAGGATGCATCGTCATCTTTGAAGGTACAGTAAAATGTATGCCTAAATGTGCAGTTTTTTGAGCACTTTTCTTTTCTTGTTATAGGAATCATGAATAAAGCTTTCTTCCAAGAGAAAATTGTGCCTGAGATTGTGGAATACATCACACATGAGTTCCCGGATGGTCACCGTTTCTACCAGGACAACGATCTGAAGCACACCACATCAACAGCGCATATCCTTGAGCGCGGTATCAATTGGGTGAAGACGCCAGTGGAGTAAGTGCGGTAACCGTGTCTCATTTTTTCCCACTGTTTTTACTGTGTACTGTATCTCTTTAACTAATTATCCTTTTTTTCCCCCTCCAATGACAAATGGCCAGACTTCAATCCTATCAAAATGATCTGGCATCAGCTGAAGGACCATATCCGAAAAGTCGTGAAACCTTCCAAAAAAGATGAGTTGGCGCAAGGCATACTGAGTTTTTGGAACGATGTACTCACTGTGGAACGATGCAATAAATATATTGACCATATTGCGACTGTGTTGCCCATTGTGATCGCGCGTAATGGGCAAGCATCAGGAAGGTAGTATGGTATAGTACTGTACTGTAGTATTATAAGTACACTATGATACAGGTAAGTATGGCACAAATTTTGTTTCCACTGAGAGATCAGCACAAGCCTTCTGGTAACATAGTATTTAACAGGAGTCACAGTATACAGTAGTTCCAGTATAGACTAGTTTGACAGTACTAACTGCATACTGTTGTCCAATATGGAGTAGCTATACAGTACACAATGCTGTAATACAGTATGCACCTAACTGCTCAATTTCTTTCTTTCCAGAGAGAGCAGCAACAGCCATCTGGTTACAAAATATTTAACAGTAGTCACAGTATACAGTAGTTCCATTATAGACTAGTATGACAGTACTATACAGCACACAATGCCATAATACAGTATGCACATTACTGCACTCATTTTTTGTTTTCTTGTCTTTTCAGAAAAAAAGAATGGACTGGTGGAGAGGGGGAGTATCGTGTAAAGTTTGTGAACTGTTTGTACAGTTAAGTGTACAGTATCTAAACTGCAGTCATGATGTACACAAAACCTCTCCTCTCTCAATGAAATACTGTACTGTACACAGAATGAGGAAGAAGATAAAGACGGAAAAAATTATAGTATTATATATATATTATTATATATTATATATTATTAATTAATATTATTATCAATGTGCATCATTCATGATTATCCACCGGCCCTCAATTTTCACCTCACAGAAGAACTGAATAAAGACTGCATTTTGTATTATTCATGATTATTTGTATATTTGTGTTTTTGGTTCCTGATAAAATAAAATAAATATTTCTTTACATTCATGATAATCATAATCATTGACAACCCCCCCACCACACCTACACCAAAAAAGTGGTAATTTACTGCATCAACAACATGAATCAGATAATGTTTTTTTTAACTCTCAATTTCACAGTGCTGTGCAAATCAGATTTACATATCAAATTCGAGAAGGGATTATCAAAAGTGTTACCGTAAACAAAGCCTCAAAGGGTTGGGGGGGTGGGGGGTGAGTCATGCGCAGTAATCATCAGCTAGCTCCCTTCCCAAAGAGGATTACAGAGAGGTGACTCAAAGCCAACAATAGGAAAATTAGGCACGCAGGCGCAGAGAGGTGATGCTCGGCTAGGGACGGATGATTAAAAACACAATGGCAAGCTTTAGAAACGGAATGGCTCAGGAGAGGTGTCTGTCGATAAGAGGTTCAAATCCTTGCTTGAGCGAGCCTTGTGTGTGCGTGGGGGAGGGGAGTACAGCGTACAGCTGCATGAAGGATTAGCTGTACTGCAGTTCAAAGAAATGGCATATTTTCAAAAGGCAGGTCATCATAATAATTTGATCCCTACACCCCCAAATACATAAAAAGCACACAAATCAACCATGTGCAGTCAAACGCACAGTGTCGCAGTCAAAAGCTACAGCACAGATTGAATATCGTAATATCAAGATGGTTTAGGAAGGCTTGTGGAGAAAATAAAAATAAAAAATGAGGAGAAAAAAAAATATTTTTTTTTGGTCACTCACTCTTGAACTTCGCAAGCAAGCAGTGGTGAACTTACAGACGCATGCGCAGTAATCATCAGCTATGTACTGTAGCTCCCATCCCAAAGAGGATTACACGCAGGCGCAGAGAGGTGATGCTCGGCTAGGGACGGACGATTAAAAACACAATGGCAAGCTTTAGAAACGGAATGGCTCAGGAGAGGTGTCTGTCGATAAGAGGTTCAAATCCTTTCTTGAGCGAGCCTTGTGTGTGCGTGGGGGAGGGGGGTACAGGGTACAGCTGCATGAAGGATTAGCTGTACTGCAGTTCAAAGAAATGGCATATTTTAAAAAGGCAGGCCATCATAATAAGTTGATCCCTACACACCCAAATACATAAAAAGCACACAAATCATCCATGTGCAGTCAAACGCACAGTGTCGCAGTCAAAAGCAACAGCACAGATTGAATATCGTAATATCAAGATGGTTTAGGCAGGCTTGTGGAGAAAATAAAAATAAAAAATGAGGTGAAAAAAAAATATATATTTTTTTTTGGTCACTCACTCTTGAACTTCTCAAGCAAGCAGTGGTGAACTTACAGACGCATGCACAGTAATCATCAGCTATCAAGCAGTAATGTGATTGAAACCAGAAAGACACACATTCAAAGGAATGGTGTGGTACATTAGATAAGATAAGAAGTTGAAATACTGCAGTGCAGTAAATTATCCTGTGTGTGTGCGGGGGCGAGCGAGGGGAGAGCGCTGTATACTGTATGCCAAAATGTGATACTGTTACAGTACTGTACATGCCTATGCGTTTCAACAATTTTCAAATGAGACATACAGCACTGCAAATGCATGTATAAATATGCAAATTTACAATTACTGCGTGCGCACACGCAGACTGTGTACTGACGTAGGTTGAACTGCTAAATTATTAGACTTTGAAGACTCGCAAACGCCCCCCTGAGTTTTTAGACGGTATTGCAGTATTGCAGACAGCTCTAATAAAATGCTAGTATTACGAGCACTAAAATACCGCAATACACTCCAGACAAAAAAAAATGCATCTGCCCGCAGTTATCAGACTTGCGCCGCTACGGCCGCACTAGGGTAAAGGCGGCCGCCACTGTAGGATCGCCATAGTCTATCACAGTGTCTCTGAGTCGGTCGATGCCGGCGCATCACCACCGATGACAGGCTGTGTCTTTCATCCGACGAGGACTGCCACGGCTCCTCCACAGGCGAATCACCTCGAGTCCTTGCGGTACCACCAGTGGGTATGGGTACGAAACGGGCCTGCTCCGGTACCTCCACTGCTGTCACTCTCTCCTCCGTCGGGACTTCTCTTGGTGGCTGGGCCTGGGTCCCTACCAGAGGGGTGATATATGGGACAAGGGCAGCCTTCGCCTCTGCCTCCTCTACCTCGATCAGCGTCGCTGGAGAGGCATCTCGCGGGGTCATTATTGTAGGGCAAGGCTCGATAGGCCAGAGGTAGAACGTGCCACACTGTTGGCACCGTGCCGTAGTACTTGGGGCCGGTCCGCGTGACCTGCATTGGACGCACAGGCCCCGCAGATATTCTCGGCCATCAACCTCCACAACCAGGAGGTCTCCTGGAAGCTGATAAGTCGTTACGCTTAGGTCAGCCATCTTTTGCGCGGGGGTTGATTCGCTCAGCTTGCTGGTTTCGCACTTAGCTCCTTCTCCTTCACAGTCAAGCAGAAGTGAAGTTCCTCAGCCTCACTTCCTGTCCATCCTTCTGCTGGGGAGGACTGTTGGGATTGGTTCTCAGTGTGCCCCCTCCCTCTGGTGGAAACAAGAGGAGGGGCACTCTCTCTCTTTGTGTGACGTGGCTTCGTCCGTCGGCCAGTCACTACCCAGGTGGGTGCGGCTACAGATTTCGGGCCGCTCCCTTCTTTTGGCTGGGGATCTGGGTTTGGCGCCAAACCCTGCACATATCTCGCCACATTTCTCTTACAGCCTGCTTGCACGCAGCACGTGCGGGATCTAGCCTTGACGGGAGTCGCCATTTTGGATCGGCTGCAACTCGCGTTGCAGTGAATGACGCAGCTGTCGCCATTTTAACCTCCTCCTAGTTCCTAGACACTTATTACACTTGATGGTGCTCTAACCAATGAATATAACATTTGGCATACCCAGGCAAAGCAGAACTCTGTCCTTCTACACCGCACTCGCTGACGGTTCATTACAAGCACTCTGTGGTGTGTTTTCTGGATACTGGCTAGTGTACTGACTGTCCCTGACCTAGTTAACAGGCTACCCCCACAGGAATCCTACACTATCTGCCTCAAGGTGACTAGAACAGCTATAGCGTCTTTATCCAAATTTACATCACCCTCCTAGGGCACCTAGGGTGTACTGTGCGAGAGTAAGGTCTCTCCTGACTACCCCTAGTCTGCAAAAATGCCCATCCTTCTGCAGCACTTGCTCTGAAAGTGTACATATTACTTTCAGCTCTGCTTCACTGAAAACCTGTCCTGTTTATCTCAGCAATGCCTCCAAATCTAGCCCCTCTCCCCCCCCCCTAATTGCAGATCAGGTCCCCTAAGGTGTTCTGGGGTCTGGCTAGATGTCTCTGTGTGGTGCATACCTGCTGGCAACAGGAGGGGGACAACAGGACAACAGGAACAGGTTACAGGGGTGGATGCCTTCGTTCTTGTTCAATGGTGCAGCACCTCCATCTATAGTAAGCCCCAGGAATGCGGGGTGGAATCCTTACCACAGTGATTCCCGACAGGGATGAGAGATTCCAGTCTCACACAAGGATTATCTTTAAAAGCAGCAGTCTCTTTATTCACTTGGGCAGCAGCAGCAGCCGACAGGTACAGTTGATGCACAGTCCACTAACTGTTCTCCCTCTGGATGTTCCCTGCCACCACTCTGGACCAAAGGCATCCAGAGCACGGCTAGCTCTTCCCTCACCCCCTACGCAGGGTGAGAGGTATTTGGTCCACCTCACTAACTATAACTAGATCATCTCTACTCATGAGCTGATCACTCCTCTCATCACTAACTCACTATCACTACTGTCAGACTGACAGAACACACACTAAATAGGAAATGCACTGCTCTTTTATGATCTCTGCAGGCACCGCCCCTGTGTCTCTTGCTTTGACACAGGGTCAGGTGACCTACCTCCACCACTCAGGGCAGTGCTTGAAGTGGGGGAAACCCATGATAACTCCTTGCAACCTGCCCTTACCAGGGATTATACCAGGAGGAGGATAGAACTATAGCCCCATTTCTTACCAGGGCTACAGATATGTTCAATAAAATGTTGGACATATTTTTAAAAAGGAAATTTATACAGAGATATACGTAATAAGTAATCATGGGAAGGATGTTAATCCAGGAAGCAATCTGATTGTCAATTCTTGGAGTCAGGAAGTAGTTTATTTTTCCCCTGATGAGATATTTCACTGGGTTTTTTTTTTTTCCAAAAGTTTTTATTAGGCATTGCTTGAAATACATTGTATACATAACAGACATCATATTACCTAATACCAGTTTTCCTGTTTTAACGACAGTAAGAGGGAAAGACTCAACGCGCCCCCGACCATCAAACGTGGGTCGGCAGGGTTGGCTTGAGGACGGAAACAGAAAGTGGGGGGGGAGTAGAGAGGTAGAGGTAGAGAGGGGGGAGGGGGCGGGGTGGGAAGGCCCTTCCTCCTCAGTCCACTGTCCTTTATTCCGTCGCTACCTCTGTCTTCTTTTGTATGAGATGATCATTGTTAATCTTTCGTATGGGATAGCCACGGTTCCCATGTGTTATAAAAGGGCTCCGTTTTTCTTTTAAGGAAGGCCGAGAGCTTTTCCATT
Organism: Ascaphus truei; assembly: GCA_036426205.1. NCBI lineage: Eukaryota > Metazoa > Chordata > Amphibia > Anura > Ascaphidae > Ascaphus > Ascaphus truei. The sequence continues at coordinate 95,486 of WSYH01002069.1, forward strand.
AACATAACCTCCTGTATTCTCTTTTTGACAGTTTGCCTAGGGGGGGGGAGACACCTTCTTCCACGAGGCCGCCACCGCACATCTAGCCGCCGTAAGAATGAAGGAGATCAATTTACTTGTTGGGCGGTCAATGGTCTCGATTGGCCTGGCAAACAAATAGGTCAACGGATCAATGGGTATTGTGAGGTCTGTGACCTCCGTGATTAGAGTCTGTATGGTTTCCCAGTATTTCTGAATTTCTGGACATGACCACCATATATGGGCCATGTCACCCTTATGTCCGCAGCCTCTCCAGCATAGGTCAGAAGCCAGAGGGTAGATTTGATTTAGTCTAACTGGGCTAAGATACCAGCGAAACAGTATTTTATATATGTTTTCTTTGATTGTGGTACATATGGAAGTTCCTGAAGCTGTCTCCCAAATACTTTCCCAATCCTCTTGGTCTATAACTGTGCCCAATTCTGCTGCCCAATTGAGCATGTAGTCATGAACCGGAGCATCTGTTGCTCGTTCTAGTTCTGAGTATATTTGCGTTATGAGACCTTTTTGGTGTGCTGTCTCCTTGCTTAGTCTTTCAAAGTTCGTGAGAGGGGGAAATTCCAACGTTGGTGATATTGATTGGACGTAATGCCGTATTTGGAGGTATTTGAAAACGTTTAGACCTCTTATTTCGTATTTGTTTTGCATCCTTTGGTAGCTCAGGAACTCCCCAAAGCTCAGGAAGTCAGCAATTGCCCGAATGTTTTTTGTTGTAAATTGATCGAATTGTCTGGGCTCACAACCTGGTGGGAATTTGGGGTTTTGGGTGATTGGTATAAGTTGAGATTTGGCGGTTGTGAGCTTGAATTTCAGTTTGCATTTCGTCCAGGTCTCCCATGTGTGCCTCATTGGTCCTAATTGAAATGTATTTTTCTGCAAGTCTTCCCTGCTCAGGGACCAAAGGCATGCTTGCAGAGAAGGCGTGCCGGCGTATTGCTTTTCTATATCTAGCCAGCAATATTGGCCGGGATCCGCATTCCAAACTACTACCTGCCTTAATTGGGTGGCCTGGTAGTACCGCGTTATATCGGGGACCCCCAAACCCCCTCTCCCCCTCGAAGCAAGTAGAACTGTTCTCGGGACTCTTGGTTTCTTCCCCTGCCAGATGAAGTGGAGAATTTGTTTCTGGATATTTTTCAATTCAGTGCCAGGGATGTGGATGGGGAGTGTCTGAAAGTAATATAATAATCTGGGGAGTATGTTCATTTTCACCGAGATCATCCTCCCGATCCATGAGATTTGGTATGTTCCCCATTTATCTAGGTCTAATTTGATTTTTCGCAAGAGGGCTGGGTAATTGTTTTGGTATAGAGAATGGTAGTTCCCCGATATCTTTACTCCCAGATATTTGATATAGGAGGAGCACCATCGGTAATTGAAATTTAGTTTAAGGAGTTTCATCTCTGGCTCTGGCAGGTTGAGATTTAGTGCTTCGGATTTATCGTTATTGATTTTATAACCTGATATTGCTCCGAAGTCTAAAAGCTATTTTTGTAGGTTTGGGAGGGAAATCTGGGGCCTTGAGAGTGTTAGTATTATATCATCTGCGAACAGGGAAATTTTGTATTGCGTACGCCCAATTTCTACCCCTTGAATATCCACGTTGTTTAGAATTGTAGCTGCGAGAGGTTCTATAGTTAGTGCGAAGAGGAGAGGGGATAGGGGGCAACCCTGTCTCGTGCCATTTTGAATGCCAAAGCTCTGCGAATTACTTCCTGGTAATTTGACCGTCGCGGATGGATCTTGGTAAAGTCTGCAGACCCCTTCTAGATATGCGTCTCGGAAGCCAAATTTGCGCATAGTTT